>JAEANM010002110.1:0-23011 GCA_017656035.1 Myanophis thanlyinensis
CGGATGCTCTTCAAGGGGAGCCCCATGTAGAGAGCATTGGCGTAATCTAGACAGGAGGTCACAAGGGCAGAAGTGACATTTATTCCTGTCCATGGCAATAAAGCTGACCATTGTGTAATTAGCAATACATAGCAAGAAATAAAAGATAATATTTTTAGTTCGGGATTGAACTATAGGGTCCTTGGTGCTCTCTGAACTCGGTTGTTTTCTTGCAAACCTTTCATTACCAAACTAAGTAATATCATCAGTATTAATAGAGAGCAAGGTTTGATCTCATTTTATATACTAGTGGCTTGCCCTGTCAGTGTTGATAAGAATGTTCTTGCTGGTTCCTTAATTGGGCAAGAATGTGTGTTTCATTAGAGTGGCCTAGAAAGAAAAAGACTGGTCAATTTTAGTGCAAATAACTGCAAGTTTGAAGTCTGCCACCCACAGAAATATCAAAATTTTATACAATTGCAGATCATTAGTTATCATGTTGCCTCATTGCCTGAAGCTTCATTTCACATCAAAATCACAACTATATTTTTATTTTACTTTAACTCTTTTACTTAAACCAATCATGTACTTAACACAACCAGCTTCAGTTAAAATAGTTTCAGTTTTAATTAATGGAACTTTCTAAAACTAACAGAAAGGTGGGTATACAATCTTACTCTCTTCTGCCCAATATATTAACCTTTTATTGAACAATTGTCCCCCTCCCCATTATGCAGAGATTTAAAAATAATTTTCTTTGATATCAAAGGGGGGCAGAAAAGAAAGTATTATATGCATGTGAATGAATGGTATGCATATCTGTCAGTGAAAGAAGCGTATATGTACCAATAACAATAGCACTTAGATTTATATATTGTTCCATAGTGCTTTAGTGCTCTCTGAGTGGTTTACAGAGTCAGCATATTGCCCCCAACAATTTGGGTCCTCATTTTACAGACCTCGAAAGAATAGAAGATTGAGTAAACCTTGAGTAGGTTAGGATCAAACTTCTAGCAGTGGTCAGAGTTAGTCAGCAATACTTCATTCTAATCATTGCGCCATCATGGCTCAGAAAACAATGCAGAAAAAATGTTGGGGCTGACAGCTCAGCTCACTGTGAAATGTCTATATCCATTTTGATCTGACAGCTGAGACCCAATCCCCAATAAACTTGCTAAGAATCTAATTGTCAGAACTGCCACCTCATGTCTGTGCTTTGCAATTGTTCAGTGTCACTCTGCCATGGACCCTGGGTGGTAGAGTGAAAGGGAGAGCTAAAGCTTGGGGGAAAGTGAAACTGATGGAAAGAAGGATGCTTCTCAAAGATGTGTCTTCAAGGTTGTTTCTCTGGGAGAAGAATTCAGCTGCAAGACAGCCTACACTGACTGCTTCACAAACATCTCTTTTAAAATTGACTGCATGATGGTGGGACCAGCAATGGGAACTGTCTGGGAGGGAAAAATTATAGCTTGAGATTTGGTGTGTGAACTTCAGTTCTGGCTTTGTTTTACTGTATTCTGTTTGACCTTTAATAAAACATACCTTCTTCACCAAGTGAAGTCAAGGATTGTTCTAATTTAAAGGTTCCAGCTGATGTAGGCTTGACACTAATCAGTACTCATGCCAAAGTAAAGTTTTCTACTCCTACATTAAATGTGCATGTTTATTATCTCAACAGGTTTTAAAATGCCTGTTCTAAAACAATTACATACATATTGTTGTACAATGTGTACATATTGAATCTTAAATTCACACCAAAGTACAAAAGCTTAACGTTATATATCCCTGAAAACATTAGATTCAGAAATGCTTGGGACAAACTTTTAAACTATAAGTTAACACATAGAATTTAATAGAAACTCAAAAAAGCATGTGTAACTGTCAGGGAACAGCAAAGCATAGAGGAGATGAAGTTTAAACCCACATTCTTGCTTGCCCTGGGATATAAAGCAAATATTTAGAGACATGAATATGAAAATTATTCCATGCATACTGGAAAGGAAAACATAAGAACTATGCACACTTACTAGTAGTGGTATTAGAAAAAGTACGACTAGTCTCAGTGGGACAGAAATGTTAAAAAAATGGAAAAAGTTCTTTCAAATTATATAAAATAGATAAGACTAAAGAAATAGATACCTTTCTTCTTAATGCATGCAAGCAAATTATCTGTCTGTCTGTCCATCCATCTATCCATCTTCTGTATCTATCATTCAACATAATTTACTAATGTACAAATAATAGAGACATATGAATCAGTTTCTAGAAATTCTATTTAATTTGTTAATTTAAAAAGAGCACAAAAACCAAGAGAGAAAAATCTAACAAATATATTTATAGATATTTAAAAGATATTAAAATATATATTGTCATTTGTTTGGAGCCTTTTCTCTATCTTGTTGATTGTTGCTGCACATTTTTTCAATAATAAAATTAGATGGTGGGTAGCAAATCGTAATTGAAAAAAGGTGAGTAAAAGATAAGGAAAATAAAATGGCAGAGATAAAATGCAGAGATAGAACAAATCTGAAAAAGGGGTAGGAAGATTTAATATGATTTAATTAAAAAATTTAATAAGGCTCAAAAGCTATGGAATGTTAAGTATCAGTTGGAAAAAGACAAAGAAAAGGGACAGAAGAAAGATAATTTTGAATATTTTTCTTAAGATTTTACAGATTAAGCCTTGTTACTGAATCTGGGAGGAAAAGATTGCTGATTATTACCTAGATCTCTGAACAGCAATACATTTATTTTAAAATAAGGATTAATTGTTCCACTTGCTTATTATTTATGTAACACCTTCACCTTCACCTATTCCTATGTCAGAGTGCCATACAAAGTACAATTAAGCAGAAAAATGTAGCACCACACTCCTTTCATTTAACGATGCAACAAAAAGAACCTATACAGATCCTTTGTACTGGATATTATTTCCAGTGAAATAAAATTGAAAGGCATAGTTGACATGTCCAGAGTAATTTATTTATTCGTATACTTAATCCTATTTATAGAAGCCTTTTGTCAACAAGTACAAGCCCATGGCTTCCTGAAATGAAATGATTCCATATACGTTAATAGTGACGCATCTCTTCACTTGTCCTATTACAAATTGACCAAGCCCTACTGTGTTAGATTTTTCTGAAGTATGACAGAAGAAACTCATTCATTGACTATGTTTGTTCAATCCCTCCCTGCATGACCAAACTTTATTCATAGTCAAAGTATGAGTACGATAGTGAAAGCTATGCTGGTTTAGGTGACATCTGTGTCAATGGAATTTTTTTGGGGGGTGTTCCTCAATAGAACTCACAGGACTTGATTAGGAACGACTGTATGAAGTTATTAAAAAATCTTCACTAAAGTTACATATATCTCCATATTAAGAATCACTATGGTTTGGACAATACTGGAGAGAACATAGATTGAAACTTTGACTTCAGTGTTCTACTATGAGCCTTTGCAGGAAAATGTAATGGATAGGTGGATGGATTGATGGATTGATTTCTCAAGTTTATAAACTGTTCTATTATCAGAGACACTAAGAAAGTAAATTTTTGGAATTACCAACAATCTTAGTCATTCATATGGCTAAGGAGATCCACATACATTATTCTCTTTTGGCTATGGCTCTTACACATTATTTTGAACTTTCTTCAACTTTTTGAGTGGCATAATACAGTGTTTGAGACATGGTTTTGACATGGAAAGTAGCCAACTTGACAGCTGAATCTGTAATAGATTAGCAAACTTCCATTATATAGTCATTTAATTACATTTTGTAATGCAGACATAACATGGCTTCATATTTAAAAAAAAGATTTGTATGTTCTTTTATGATAGAACTTGGCCTATTTTATATATTTTGAAAATAATTGCTACTATTTTATATTTATATTGTAAACAATAATTTAGAGATTCAATAAACACTTCCATGAATAAAAATAAATGAATATCTAAATAAAACCTATAGAACTTAGGCAGAATTATATAATTGTTTTCTAGCTTTTAAAATGTGGAAATTGTTTAAAATATATAATTTTCTTTGTGTGTGTTCAGCACAAAAATATTAATATTATTAATATTAATATTACCTCTTCTATAAAGAAGCAGTCACCTAAATTACATAGTGAAACCTTTTGTTTTGAATGAAATTTACCTACTGTAATGTGCTTTATCTTTAGTCCTTTTTCATTTTATTTCTCATATTGTTTGTCCTGGTCTTCCAGTTCCATCATGTGTAAAATTAAATTCTATGCTCCTTGAAGAAGAAAAAAAACAGCAACTTTTTTGTTCTCAAAAAACTTCAAATGATTTTGAATTATGCAGTAAAATTATTAACATAAATGTTATATACTACAGGAAATGAAGAAAAGGTATTTCAGTATATTACAATAAATGAATCCTTGAGGAAAAATACTCTCAACAGAGAACTGAAACTAGTAAAATAAATATTTCGTAGTAAAGATTAAAAGTGACTGCAACAACTGAGTATCTCCTTCAGTTCAAAATACTGAATTTCTATAGAAAATGCCAGGGGTAAATTCAAAATGTCATGAGCATATTTTTAAATCATTACTTGCCCTTTCTATCTAGTAGTATAGAATTTAGATTCATAATCACTATATTATTATTCAATGATGTTATGGACTTTAAACTGAGAAAATAAGCACTATCCTGTGTTCATATTTTTTTCTAATATTTATTTATTGAAAACATTTGTATACCATTTATTAAAATATATCTCGTAATATAAATGTTATCCTTAAAGCTACACAATAATGGTTTTCATAAAAAAAAAATCCCATAGCATGTGTGCATAATTGGACATGCTCAGCCAAGCTTTCCAAAAGCTTGTCTTAAAGGTTGGAATAAGCATGTAGTACATTGGATGGTGGTAAGAGAAGGCAATCAATAAAAACTGTGGCAACAGAGAAAGGCTTTTAAGCAGCTATAGGTCCAAACTACTATAGGAGAGAGACTGGCAGAGCCAGGGGGAGAAGTTAAAAAAGGTATCAGTTTTGAATCATTACATAGCCACAAAAGAACAAAGTCCGCCACCCCTCCCCAAACACTAACTCTGTCCAGGGGCTAACCATAGACTGAGGAAATTCCTGTGCATAGGCTTTAGGAATAGGAGCAATAGCATTAGACCTATATACCATTCCACAGTGCTTTAAAGCATTTCCTGAGTGGTTTATAACATCAGTGTATTGCCCTGAACAATTTGGGTCCTCATTTTACCGACCTCAGAAGGCTGGAAGGCTGAGTCAGTCTTCAGCCAGTCAGGATTGAACTCCTGGCAGTGGGCAGAGTTAAGCTCCAAGTGCATTTTAACCACTTTGCCACCATGGCTCCTGTAAATAAATCAGTTAATTAGCATTTTCATATGTGGACCTGGTTTTTCGTATCTAATAACTACAGAATTATTTTCAAATATATTGACATAGATGGGCAAAAGGGATAGAAGAATCCAATTAGATTATAGGCCAGGACTCTCCAAAGTGATCAATATTGACCCCTAAAGATAAATGAGACTATGCAATACTGTTGTAGTACAATTAGTTAAATAAGTATTAATTACATTATTTTCATGACAAATATTTGGGCGTTGATGAACAATCTGAAACTTTACAAAGGAGTCAATCAGCTGAGGAATTGGGGGACTCATTTTAGAAAACAGCTTGCAGAAAAGGGAATAAGTTCTTATGATAATGCAATTGTCATAAAAAGATATTTATTTATAGTAATAATGTCCCTCTCCATTTCTTTCACGGCAACTTGCTATTTTAACACTGCAGTTGATTTTAAGTGGACTTGAGATGGTTGTTAAAATTTATTAAACATAATATAATTTCATAGCAGGTCTAGTTTATACTTCTTTACTCTCCATTTTCATCTCAACCAATACTTGTAACCAATTCTCAAATATTTATATCAAGGTTTCCCTGACTGCCTGCCTGTTGGAGATATTAAATCTCAAATCTCCAGTGAGCACTGACAGTCTAAAACACTCAGACTCCAGCCTAGAATAATCTGAAAATAAGACATTTGCATATCTGTTATAGAAAGTAAAAGAATAGAAGGTTTGTTCCAAAATGATTGATACTTCCTAAAAATTGAGAAGCTGTAATGTTGAAACTCAAAAAGTTTGACAGGGAGAACTTTCTAACATTAGTCTTGAATGGGGATCTGAAGGATATGTCACATTGCTAATGTCATTCTTAGAATCCAAGAGAACTGACATTCTCTCTCTCTCTCTCTCTCTCTCACACACACACACACACAATTAGAACCCCAGGAAGAAAAGCATGAGCTCAAACCACTAACAGAGGCCAATGTGCCAGTAGAAACCAAGCTGCAGGGTGGAAAGTTGTGGTTTGAGGCTAGGCTGCTTCTTTAAACTTCAATTTGAGGAGTGTTCACTTCCATAATAGCTTGGCAGAATTGTTTATTTTTATACCATGTGGACTTTGAGTTTTTCCTCACTAACAAACTTTAGTATAATCCAACCTGTACTACGGCAATAGAAAGAACTGTTGGCATAATGACACATTGTCTTAAGTCTTTTCACCATTTTATTTGTTTGGCAGAGAATAGGGGTTTTACATAAAGAGCAATAAGATAATAATATGTAAAGCATGGATTCAGAATTAGAGAAGGTCAGATTCTAGTTGATACAGAGATTTGGTTGCTAGGGCATTTTGAAGATGATGTTAACTAAAGATGAACCTATCTGAATCTATGCTACTAAATAAACTTGATACACTTGCAGAGCTATTGAAATAATTTCAAGTATCTCTGTCCCCCCCATTACCAGCTGTAAAATTTCTCACTCACAGAGTCCTAAATGCATTTATGTTTCATAAAATCTGAAGGGAGATAATTGGACTTTCACTCAAACTGGACTCTCGGCATATCTCAAATAGATGAGGAACCTCCAGGTCACTTTGTAATCTGAAAATAACTACATATAGAGCCCAGTACAAACTGATTACTTAAAATAATCTATATTAATGTGAGGTTTTCCCAGATGTGTTGTAGCTATAAATCTGAGAATTAATAGCATACCTGGTGGGCATCAGTTTTGAAAATCTGGCAAGAGGTTGTCCAAGATCTGGGTGCCCCCATTTTGCTGTTGTTTAGAAAAGCAGTAAAGACCTGCACCTTTATCCAGACCTTTGGAGAGCCAGACTCCCTTGCTTCATTGTATTTATAATTGTTATGTTATTTTGTATTGATTTTATTTGTTGTGTGATGCCCAGAGTTGTTGAGAGTTATGTTTGATATGTGTTTAAATACGGTAAGTTATTATGGTTGGTTGAACAGAGCCATAGTTTTAGACTGGGTTTGGCATTTGTGTCCTATTGAGTCCTTCCCAAGGACTAGTGATAGGCAGATGTTGTTATCTCATAATATTAAGAATTATTATTACTCTCTAGTTCCATTGTTATGATTCTGGAATAGCAGAGATCCAGAAGTAAATTTTGCAAAGGACTAAAGTTTAATGTAGGAATGAGCAACCAAAACCTCTAAGCAGTTCTTAAAGAGTCTTGTTTATACAGATGTTACATAGGAAATATATATTTATATATTTCATCCAAAAGAATTAACTTTATGAAGAGCAAAGAAGTGAAAACCACATTAACGCTAAGTGCTGAGGTCATACTGTAGTTCCACTGTCTTTTCCTATGAATTTCCATGTTTAACTATCTTTCCCAGTTTTTCACCTCCCCAGTGAGTCATGGAACCAATTTTTTTTTAAACTAAAAGGATGATTTAAGGCTGCAGGAACCAGTGGTCTGGCAAAAACAGTAGGAGAGGCCTATTCTAAGGTAAGCAGAAAATTATCTATGGAAAAATTGAAAAGGGGAGGGAGAGAAAGAAATGACAAAGGGAAAAAAACAGAAATATCAGGACTTTTTTTGGTTTTAAATAAACATTTTCTAACACCATGTTTGTTCGCTGTTTGCCATATATACTCTTTTTCCATATACATTCTGAGTTTCATGCAGAATAAAATATAAGGTCTGAAAGAGACTCCATAGAATTAGTGAAAAGAAAGATAATGCAGATGATTTATAGGTAGTCTTTGACTTATGACAACAATCGAGCCCACCATTTCCATTGTTGACTGGTTAGAGAGGGCTATAAAGCACTGTGAAGAGTTATATAAGTCTAAATGCTATTGCTAAGTTAAGCAAGGCAGTTGTGAACTGAATTTTGCCCCATTTTACTACCTTTTTGCCACAATTGTTAAGTGAGTCACTACAGCTGTTAAGTGAATCACATGGTTAAGTAAATCCGGCTTTCTCCACTGACTTTGCTTGGCAAAAGCCCGCTGAACATGGTAGAAAGTAGAACATGTGGTAGAAAGTAGAACATGATCGATCACATGACCCCAGGACAGAACAACTGTCATAAATACATGCCAGTTGCTAAGTGCCCAAATTTTAAAGCACTGTGGAGCAATATATAAATCTAAGTGCTAATAATAATAATAATAATATGCAGTGGCACAGTGGTTAGAATGCAGTAGTGCAGGCTAATTTTGCTGACTGCAAGCTGACTGCAATTTGGCAGAATGAATCTCACCAGGCTCAAGGTTAATTCAGCCTTCCATTCTTCCGAGGTCAGTAAAATGAGGAGCCAGATTGTTGAGGGCAAGATGCTGACTCTATAAACCACTTAGGGAAGGCTTTAAGGCACTGTGGAGCAATATATAAATCTAAGTGACATTGCTGAAGACTGAGAGGGCCGAGACCTGCTGTGGATGGCGGTGCCGGATGGACACTGGTCATAACATCAGACGTTGTGTTTCGTCTCTGTTCCTTCTCCTTCTCTCACTGCTTATGTTCACTTCCCTCTAACTGCTACCTATCCCTATCCTTATCCCTATCCTTCCTGCAGATTATTCCTCTTGCTTTCCTCCATTTTGCAGTCATATAAGCATTTCACTGCATGTCATATATGTGTCATGTATGTGACAAATAAAACTTGAACTTGAACTTGCTAATAATAATAATACTAATTTATTTCCCTTCATTCGTGAATATAGAAACCCTATACTGTGATGGTCATAAGTGTGAAAACAGGTTAGAAGTCAATTTTTTCAGCATTGTCATAACTTTGCACAATTATTCAACAAATGGCTATAAGTGAAAGACCACCTATACTATCAAAACTAATCCTATCAAGTAATTACTTACTTGATATCTAGTAAATATCAAGGTTATACTATTATAAACTCAAGGTTGTAAGACGATGAAAAATTGTATGTTAAATTGCAACACCTGATAAATACGACAACTATAAATGATATAGTTTATTGGAATGCTAAACTTGAAGAAGTAGAGGAATCTCAAATTACAAAATATATTTGGATTGAGTAAATGAAATACTGCTAGAGATTCTTTTTCTTCTTCTTTCGGCTGTTCCTGTTAGGGGTTGTCACAGCAAATCATCTGTTTCCACCTAACTATATCCTCAGCATTCTCTACTTTCACCCTAATTAACTTCATGTCCTCTTTTAGCACATCCATATATCTCCTCTTTGGCCTTCCCCTTGACCTCTTGTCTGGCAGCTCCATCTCCAGCATTCTTCTACCAATATGGCCACTATCCCTCCTCTGCACATGTCCAAACCATCTCAATCTGGCCTTTCTGACCTTGTCCCCAAAACAGCCGACCTGAGCTGTCTCTCTAATCTGCTCATTCCTAATCTTGTCCATCCTGGTCACTCCTAAACAGAACCTCAACATCCTCATCTCTGCTACTTCCATCTCTGCCTTTTCCTCAGTGCTACAGTCTCTAACCCATACAGCACAGCTGGTCTCACTACTGTCTTGTACACCTTTCCTTTGATTCTTGCTGACACTCTTCTGTCACACAACACTCCTGACACCTTTCTCCACCCATTCCAACCCGGCTGCACTTGCGTCTTCACCTCTTTTCCATACTCCCCGTCGCATTGGACTGTTGACCCCAAATACTTAAACTCCTGCACCTTCTTGACCTCAGCCCCCGGTAACCTCACAGTTCTACTCCCCCCCTCATTTACACACATGTATTCTGTCTTACTACGACTGGCTTTCATTCCTCTTCTTTCCAGAACATACCTCCACCTTTCCAGGTGTTCCTCCACCTGCTCTCTGTTCTCACTACAGATCACTACTGCTAGAGATTGCTCAGTAGAATTTTGTGAAGAAAATTGTTAATTCTTAACACTTGCTTTAAATAACATAAATGCATATACTGAATAACATCAGGTGGACAATTTCCAATAAAATTGATGTCACAATAGGAGAAAGAATATAAAAAAATTAAATCCAGTTAGTCAAGATGATTCTATGTATAGGTTGTGGAGCAATCTATGAATTAATTGATAATGAAACGTATATTAAATTTAGAAAATTACAGAAAGTAGGAAAATAAAGTTGTTTTAAGAAGATTATGAAAGACTATGACATGATAGAAATATTTCTAGAGAATCCATTCACAAAATGACTCTACTAGAAATAGAAGCATGAGACAGACACATGGGCATCTAGAGGGAAGGGCAAGGGAATCAATTGACAATGTGTGCATGACAGTGCCATTACACAAAACCATAATTTACTGAACTGCATCAGGCATCAGAACACAAAAATATAATGCTGACATTTGATTGGCATTGGTTACATATTCAGTGCCAGCATTTGGATGTCATTGGTTAAATGTCATCATTTTAGTATCAATGGAGTTTGCTGTGGACAACATTATTTGAGAAAAATACTGTACAAGCATAAATATTGCATTGCTTTTGAACTGTTTCAAACTGCAGAACAAGTAATTAGGACCTACATACACATTTCACTGCATTTCGTACTATGTATGTCTGTGCATGTGATGAATAAAATTTGATTTGATTTGATTTGATGCCAACAAATATGGAATGAGACTATATAACCTAGAGTTTGGAAAAGAAAGGTATAAACCGCTATATAAAAAGAACAAGATGAAAGAGAATGTGCAAACTAACCATCTAGTTAATTATGTACCATCAGGTTAGCATTGACTTTTAGTAACCACACAATAGATTTTCACCAGGATTTGCCCCTAACTTGGTCTTTTAGGTCTTCCAATGGTGTAACCATGGACACTTTATCTGAGTCCAACCATCATGCTGCTGATTGGTCACTTCTTTTTCCTTCTGCCTTTCCCACCATTACAGCTTTCTTCAGAGAACTACGTCATTGAATAATGTGACCAAAGTAGGATATAGTAATTTGAGCAAGGTCATTTTTGCCTTGAATGAGATAATTAATAATCCATTGGTTACTTTTCTTGGCTGTGCACAGTTATTCTCAAGAGTCTTCTTCAAAACCAGAGTTTGAAGATGACTATATACTACATCAGTACATACTATTAATTAAAAGTAAAGATTTAGAAAAACTCATCAATTAGATAAAGCTAGAATGTAAAAACTAGACAAAAATAAGACAAAAATAGCATAAACCAGTATGTTTGATATTGAGAATACTGAGAATGGTAAAGAAGTGTAGGTAGTATTTAGATTTATTTTCTTGGGCTCAAACATAGGCAACAATGAACAATATAGGAGGCAATGTCATCTTAGATAAAATGTTAAATGTTAAGGCATATGACAATATTACAATAGTTAAAGCAATGGTTTTCTTAACCATGATGTATAGATGTAAAAACTGACCACTGAGAATGAATATAAGAAAGTACACTTCTGGATTATGGATTTGAAGGTAAGTATTAGGGTTATATGAATTACAAAAAGAACCAATCAGTCCTGAAAAAAAAAATAAAGGCTGACTGCTCCTTTCCAATAATGTTTAGGTAACAAAAAGTATATGTTATAAACGTATTATAGGAGTGGATGAACTTGGAAAAATCAGCCTCCCGCCGGCCTGTGCATTCCCACAGGGCGGGCCTCCTTGGGGTTCCATTGTCTGGACATTGTCGTCTGGCAGCCCCAAGGGTTTGAGCCTTCTCTATGGGGTCACCCTCCCTTTGGAACGAATTGCCCCCGGAGATACAAACCATCACAGACCTATGGACCTTCTGGCGCGCATTAAAAACCTTTTTGTTCCAACAGGCCAGTCTGGCCTAGTACTAATTAGTTGGTGGTTTTTAAATTGGATTTAAATTTTTAATTTTTTAAATTTAAATTTTTTTAATTTTTATATTAGGTTTTAAATCTTGTGATATCAGCCACCCAATTTAGTTTAATTTTTAATTTGTTTTTAAATTATTGTCTATTGTTGTGTTTTTAAATGGTTGTACACCGCCTTGAGTCCTTGGGGAGAGGGGGCGGTATATAAATTTAATAAATAAATAAAATAAAAAAATGCTTGGTAAGAATGAGGGAGAGAAGAAAAAAAAAAACAGGTGGATGGATCTGAATGTAGAATCTAGAAAAATTATGGCCCTGAAGAGTGCAATTGCCCATACAGAAGAATGAGAGGTAGCATCAAACTTTCTCAGTTTGTGGATGCTTGAAAAATGTCCCTATGTACCTAAAGTCAATTGGTTTCATTAGATTACAATATAATTACCATTTAACAGTTGTAATGAGCTGAAGAAGCTTCTTGGATGAGAAGCCAAACATTTTCAAAGAAGAAACAGAAAGTCTAGTTGCCTCTTGAAACAACAATGACTTGGTGACAGACATTGTCATTTAACAGGTTTTCTTTGTGGAAAATAACCATTTTGCTTCTAATAAGCTACATCTAAATATCAATCTTGCATGTATGGCATTTTCATTCCCTTAATGTCACTGAAAGGATGCCTGCATTTTCTGCTTATAAGAAAAGAGCATATACCATCCAGGTGTTAGTTTAACTGGATCAAGCCAGATAATTAATGAATTAATGTAAAAATGTCAAGGGTATTAAATGCATCCCTACTTTATGTAGGAATTGCTTCTGACATATATTCCTAAGGTTTGGAGCTACTTATTAAGTATTTTTATAGAGATGTAGAGTAAGTCAAGTTTTCACATTATTTCAAGAATAATTTAACCGCCCTTCTCAGATTTCTTAGTGCTTGACTAGTGATTCTACAGTGATATTTCCAGTCGAATTCCTGATTACTTGGTCAAGGAGGGCAGAAATGACAATAGTAAAATGCAACCTCTTCAGAAGTTATTGGACTAGTGCAGAGATGTCCAGCTTTATTTATTCAGCAAATATAAATGGCTGCCCATTCTACCAATGGAACTCTGGACAATGAGCAAAGAAATAAAAGCATCATACATTTTTTTTTTGTTTAAACGTCAAGGTATTACAACAAAATCCTCATCCACATATCCCACACAAACTTGCTGGGTTCCATTAATAGCCTGGCCCAAGTACCTGGAGGAAAAGCTAGGTCTTCACAGCCTTTCATAAGGATGGCAATCTGAATCTACAAGAAGAGGATGTCCGATCAAATAGGTGAATGGCAAGGAAAGCACATTTTCTGGGCCTCACTGCTTCACAGAGGGGACCTGAAGCCAGATCAAGGCCACCCAAAGCCATGGAAGCTTACTAAGTGGTTTTCCCCATCACTTTTTTTTACACCAACTTGGCACCCAGAATTAATGTTGTGTGGAAAATGGAGGAGAGCGAGCGAACTGTGCCAATTGCTTTGAGCGCCTGAAGGAAAGATGGGGTGTAAATTCAACAAACAAATAAACCAATTGGTGCTGCCAAAATAGCCGTCTCGTTTCTCTCACAAGATGTTGTCTACTTCCCACTCCTTGGCTTGGATTCACAAATGAACTCTGAAACAACCTAGATAGGACTCGTTAGAGCCATTCAAAGGCAGGAAATGGCTGCCTAGGAGCACTCTTTTTCCGTCAGGAGAGGAAGCAATATTCCTAACCCTCCAGGGAGAGATTAAACATGTTCTTAGAGATTCTCAAGTGACATGCATCTTTGGTATGCAATCCAAGGTCCTTCTGAGCATTTCTGGCGGAGCTCCATCCTTCTACGCCATCGTCTTAGTAGAAGCGCCGGTGACGAGGTCCTCTAAGCTTTCACCAAATATGGCGGGGGCTGGAAATTCGTTCAGCCGAAGCCGGAAATCACTTTGGCCGGAGCTTCGCTCTCCGCTCCGCATCCCGCTCCCCGCTTCTCAGTCTTGGGTCCTCGGAGCCAGGCCGGAGAGGAGGGAGGGCGAATCAGACTCGCTCTTCTCCCCCATCGCCAGGAGCAGCCGCACAACCCGGGCAGCTGAAGGGGCGGCATTGCAGCCTCGGCCGTTTTCTCAGCAAACTCCGGGCAGCCCCTTCGCAGCTGTCAATATCTGGGGGAGCTGAAACAGCATTTTTCCTTGGGGAGGGTATTCGTTCTGGAAACAAGACCAGAGCAGGAATTATGTGTTTGTGTGGCGGGGCGACGGGGGGGGGGGGGACCCAAACAGTTATTTTATCCCGCCCCCCGCTTTTTTTTTTTTTTTTTTTTTTTTGCAACCTTGCGGACCAGATGGTTTCCTCATGTTGCCTTCAGCGGGGCAGAAATGGATGGAGAGTGGGGAATTTCCTCCCGAAGATGGACCCTTATCCATCAGCCTCACGTCTGCTCTTTGGCAGAAGGAAGGAGACGTGTGTGAGGGAGAAAGGGGCAGGACAGAGAGAGATGCCTAAAACCAATTTGGAAATATGCTTTATGTCTGAGACCAAACCTAGTCTGTTTGTGGAAACATCACTGGATTCGAGTCAGCCTGGGACTTCCAGCCTCCACTTATACAAGACACTGGCTCTATTATACTGCTCCTACCTCCCTGGCTGCAGAGGCATCAAACCCCTTTCTCCAAAGAGAGAGAGAAAAAAAGAAAATCTAATAATTTCCAAAATTCAAGAAAACTTTCCTTTCCTTTCCTTTCCTTTTCCACAATACCTAACAGACACATTCAGTTCTGTATATCTCTCTACCTCTTCAAATTAGGATTCAGGAGCAACACTTACCTCAACACATGTTCACAGCCCCTGTGGCAGATCTCCTTCCATGCACTACAACCTCCTTAAACTCTGGCAAGGACAGGCGGCTTGGGTTTTGCTCCTCCAAAGCAGCAGTAGCGCTGGCAAGGGGTGAGTTCCCCTCCCCTCCATGGCCACCCCCCTGTGACTGAGTAGCACATGTAAGACACCAACAAGGCAGCCAGGTCGATCCCATTGCTTCCCCCTCACATCAACTCCCTCTTCCCCCCTCCTGTTAATCACTTGCTCTTTTTTTTTTTTTTGCAAGTGATGGGCTTTCTGCATGTTGCCCTTGTTTGTTTTAATTGTTGAAAATAAACATAAGATCTCTATTGAAATAAAATTAGCTACAAACTCAAATGGGATTCATGTATTTCACATAAAAGGACCCAGTCCCCCCCCCATCAGCAAACCACAATTATTATTTCCGATGCTGTTCCTCCTAAACCATAATAGGCAGACTGCTGAAGAAGGGGGTGGGTAGGAGGTGGAAATACACCCCATCAGGAATTCCAAAGAATTTCCTGCCCTGGGAACAAAAGTGAAGTCTATATTTAACAGTATCTGAAGCTGTCAGGAATGCTTTGTGGTTGGATAACAGAGTAGAAAAATGTGCAAAATGCAGGCTACTGCTCTACCAAATATGGAAATATTGTTACGTCTAGTGTCTGAATCACCATCTGGAAATACTTACAGCCATGAAGTCAAATGGTAATAACAAAAGCTAGGAACAACCAGCTCCCCTAGCCTTAAACAAGATAAGTATTGTTAGCAAAGAACATTAATTATAAGTAAATATTAATATTATCAAGAAGAGAAATATTCTGAAAATCTACTGTTGCTTTACATTACTGACAGGCCTAAAAAATGTTTCAGGCCCTCAACAAAATGTATGATTCTGAAGAATTTTAAATAGTGGAGCTTTGAAGTCATATGCATTTTGAAGGTAATGCAAATATTAAAACTCCAAGATACAGTATCTAGCTTTTTTTTTCAAAGGAGATATAGTTAAATGATTTATTTCATCATTTTAAAGCCATTGCTTTGATAAGTAATATGTAAATTGGAGTATGCAATTTAGGTGTTTATTGTATTTACTTAGGGTTGGAATAAAGGTCACTACCAGTTCAACTGTTCTATTTGCACAGCTTTGAAGCTTTCACGTTTTGCTCTTATTGAAACCTGTTATCCTTCCCCAACTTCAGCCTGTATTCCAACCTGCAAATATATCAAGAATCAAGAAATGTGTCTTTTTCCCCCCCAAACCTTTATTTCCAAAGTGTATTATAATCAAAGCTGAAAGCTAAGCCAAAACATTTTCATCCAAGTATGAATGCAAAGATGAAAGCCAGTTTAGAACCTAGAATCATAGGACTGGAAGGGATCTTCCAGAGATCTTCTAGTCTAGCAGGAAGCCCTATAACATATAACATCCCAATCAAAAGGTTGGTGTAGCGGTGAAGGTGCTGGCCTAAACAGTAGACCATGAGTTCTAGTTCCGCTTTAGGCATGAAAACAGGCCTGAGTAACTTTGGGCCAGTCATTCTCTTTCAATTCAACCCACTTCATAGGGTTGTTGTGGGGAACAAGAAGAGATGGAAGAAGCAGCATTAAGTATGTTCACCGCCTCCAGTTGCTTATAAAGTAAATCTAAAATAATGGAAGATACTCAGGTTTGTTAAAGCCCATCAGAAGGTTTGCTTGCTAACTCGTGTTCCTTGCCATGACCTGGAACAGCGGGAACAAAAGCTTTCACAAGCCCAGGGGCCGGCCTGCTTGTAATTACAATCCCCCCACGTAAAGGCAAAGAAACAAATATTTCCCACCTCCCTTCAAATGCCTCAGAAAACTGGGACAACCCAGCATAGAGTTTTCTCCGCACAACCCCATTCATAAAGCTTAAACCCCGCCACCAGGTTTTTTGGGGATACACCCTTTCGTTCCAGCCTTGAATCACACCCAAGCGTCGGAAAGATTTGCATGGCTCGTACCCTTCCCATCTCCCGTCTCCCCTCCTCCCCATGCACATATACACCCCGCCGGCCTTTCTTCCCTCCAAGCTTCCTTGGCGTGGAAGCTCATTTAGCCAGCCCGTCTGCGGGATAATCTGCCAAAAGACACCGGTTTTCCCAGGCCGCCAGTGGAGAAAATACAACGCGAAGGGGAGGCAAAACCAAAGCGGTGTATATGATGGTTTAATGGGTTGAAACTAAGCGCGGGGGGGGGGGACATAAAGAAAAGAAAGCCCTTGCTGTAAGCTCTCTCTCTCGCTCTCTCTCTTTCCCCCCCCCCCCCCGCCCTCCACCTCCCCAAAGCATAAAGCCCTTAGACAGGGAGGAGCTTGGATGCAAACCGCGCCAAGGAAACATTCCTGAGATGCTTTAGAATTCCTGATGCTTTAGAATTCTGGCTCGACGTCAGCGGAGCTGCAGCACGCGGCGGCAGCGGCACGGTATATAAGGCAGCTCCCACTCCGCCTCTCCTCAGACAGGCAAAGGGCTTTGAGAAACGTCAGGCGGAAGAGCCACAGGGGAAAAAAAGAGAAAAGAAAAAAAAAAACAGCCTAGACGAGAACCCGGTGCCTTCTCTCTCTCTGTCTCTCTCTCCCTCTGACTTTTTCCAGAAAAGGGGCTAGAGCCGGTCGAGAAGGCCCTTGAGCATTCCTCCAGGACTCGACCCGTCTTTGAAAGACACCGCCAGAGCAGAACGAGCCCCCCCACCCGCCCCAAATCTTGCTGTTTTGCTCGGGTTTGTCCCTTCCCTTCTGTTTTTTGTTTTGTTTTGTGCTTCCTTCGGTTTGAGCTGAGAAACAGGACCGTATATACGCAGCGTCTGGAAACGGTTGAAGATGAATTCGCAGAGAACCAGCTGTTTGATCCTGGCTTTTGCAGTCCTTCAGTTAGTCAGCAGGGTAGGTATGGGTTTTGGTTTCAAATTGGTGCAGCGGTTGTTGTGGCCGTTGTTTTTTCTCTCGTTTGTTTTCAGTGAGAAAATGTGCCCCTCTCTTAAATAAAGTTCCATGCAAGGAAAAAAAATATACAGCATGTGGGAATGTGTGTTAGAACAGGGGCCTCCCATTCCTATTCGGGTTTAAGAAACAACTCCAAAGTAAAGCCCTATTCAATAACTTCCAAAGTGCTGAATGGCTGTAACTGAGTGAACTTCCTGAATGCTTTGCTGATTATTTAGGGCAGGAAAGCTTGATGGCTTTAACTTACCTTGTTTACTGTAGCGGTTCTATCTCATAGTTGTGCCTCATTTGTTTCTCCTCTGCAGGTGATTTCTTCTTCCTGCCCAGACACTTGTGAATGTCCTCTGGAGGTCCCCAAATGTGCTCCAGGAGTAGGTCTGGTTTTGGATGGTTGCAAATGCTGTAAAATCTGCGCTAAACAGCTCAATGAGGACTGTAGCAAGACACAGCCTTGTGATCACACGAAAGGGCTGGAATGCAACTTTGGCGCCAGTTCCACAGCTCTGAAAGGGATCTGCAGAGGTAAGAAGCTGGCACTTTGGCTCTTTTAATATCCCATTCATGCAGATACATACAAACTCCATTCTTGTCGTGGTGAAGTTTAGCAATTTTCAGTCCATGTATGGTTATGCTTTGTTGTTGGTAGATTGGCAGAAGGGCATATTACTTCAGCAGTCTGGAATGCAATTCACTATGTCTGGACTGCAGTAACAGCACATAAGGAAAAGTGATTCCTGACTAACTTATTGTTCTAGCCTAGAGCTCTGGGGGATTGTAGGGCTCTTTACCCATAAACTGGATTTAATACAGCAGGAGGGGGTGGGGAACTACTCTGCTGGAAGAGACCTGAACCCGATTTACAGTTTCTCTCTCTTTTTCTTTTTTTAAACCTTTACAGCACAGTCAGAAGGAAGACCCTGTGAATACAACTCCAAAATTTATCAGAATGGAGAAAGTTTTCAACCCAATTGCAAACACCAGTGTACATGCATTGATGGAGCTGTTGGCTGCATCCCGCTCTGCTCCCAAGAGCTCTCCCTTCCAAATTTGGGCTGTCCTAACCCAAGACTCGTAAAAGTCCCTGGTCAGTGTTGTGAGGAATGGGTCTGTGATGACTCCAAGGATAACCTGGAACAGCTGGAAGGATTCTTTGGCAAAGGTTTTGATGTGGATGCTTCTGAAGGAGAATTGACCAGAAACAATGAGTTAATATCCATGATAAAAGGAAAGCTGAAAATGTTACCAGGTGAGTTATAAATATTTTTTATTTATTAAACATTTTCCTGTGCTAGCAAGTGATGGGTGGGTTATCTGTTGATGTCTACAGGCTTTTGCTATGCATGCTAAGTCCTAAGGATGAGAAACTTACCGGTACATTCTTTTCTTCCTTCTGTCTTTTAGTCTTTGAAACCGAGATTCGCAGCCATTCATTTGAGAATCCAAAATGCATTGTCCAAACAACTTCATGGTCTCAGTGTTCAAAGACCTGTGGAACTGGAGTCTCTACGCGAGTCACTAATGATAATCCTGGATGTAGGCTAGTTAAAGAGACCAGGATATGTGAAGTGAGGCCATGTGGGCAGCCTAGTTATGACTCCTTGAAGGTAAATGAGTCTTCCTTATTTTCACACTGTTCTTGTGTCATTTCTAGGTGGAGGGTGTGTGTCTTTCAGTCGAGTTTTGGCTAACCACACAATCTCTTTTCTTCCAGAAGGGAAAGAAATGCACCAAGACCAAAAAGTCTCAAATTCCAGTCAAGTTCACTTATGCAGGATGCTCAAGTGTAAAAATGTACCGCCCAAAATACTGTGGCTCATGTGTGGATGGCCGATGCTGTACTCCTCAACAAACCAGGACTATCAAGGTCCAGTTCCACTGTGATGATGGAGAGACCTTCACCAAGAATGTCATGATGATCCAGTCTTGCAGATGCAGCTATAACTGTCCCCATGGAAATGAGGCATATCCTAATTACCAGCTATTCAATGACATCCACAAATTTAGGGACTAAGTTGTGATGTGTACAGGCTTGAGAAGGAGGATTGTAATTAATATCTGACTTTTTTTTTTGAAGTACCAGTGGGGACAAATTAACTCTTATTGAAGTGATGCCTTTACCCAGTGGAGGGCAACATAGAACAAGAAGAAAGGACTGTGTGACTGGTTACTCTTACAAAAGTTTGAGCATACTTAAAGCTTCATAGTACTGGAGCAAATTTACTGCTTCAATTTGGAGCACCTTGTGATTACTGATTTCTGTTTCTATCTGTTTATGCAAAGTTTTGTCTGTTTGGGCAGTGAAAACCTTCAGTTTCTACTGTTCAGCATAACATTTTTGTTGTTTGAAAGTCATGTTGGAAGTGAACGCTCCTTTCCAAGGTGGGCACTTTTGGAGTGCCCATCTATGGCAGCTATAAGCATCAGCTACGTATTTCATATCAACAAACAGAAATTGGATGTTTTTAAAGCTGAATATTTTATTTATCAATGTAGCTTTGTTCTTGGAGGGAGGAAAAAACCTTAATACTGGAATAAGTTGTAAATAATTTAATTTTATATTCAATGAATTAAAGTTTATTTATAGAATTAATCATTTAATAAAGAAATATTTACCTAATTTCAGTCAGTATGCTTCAAACTGACGGGAAAGGGGCAAGCACAGGAGCATAATTCCATCCACCATGTAGCACTTTTAACATACAAGCCTTGCTTTCAAATAAACATGCTCACGATAAATATAAAAGTTCTGACAGCTTATCAGGATCCTGGAGCTAATTCTTTCAGGAATGAAAAGTTGAGTGGAAGAGTTAGGTAAAAAGAGTTTATGAATATATGAAATATATTCCTATCATCTTCAAGCACACTACTGTTGCCCAGATCAGTTCTTGATCTCTAATCAAGACGTGCCTTCTTAACAAAAACTATGATCAACCACTACTTTTTGGTAGAGACCCTGTTAATTTAAAACATGTTCTATGCAGCAGCTAAGCAGGACAGTACTTTGTATGATTTCTTGGTTACTTCCTGCAAGTGAATGGGCTCTTTGTGTGCTTTTCTACAGTCTGCAGGAGGTGGTTTCACTAAATTCAAATTTAAATGAGGGTGAAGCAATTACTGGTCTTACTAAAAGTAAACACCTTATTAAAGAAAAGAATGCCAGGAATTCTTCTTACTTTTTGCTGCAGGCTAAGAGCTAGCCTCTCCTTTTACCTTTGATTTCCCTTTTACCTGCAAAAATATGAATGTTTGATCAGGCAAATAACTAAAGAGATGGGCAGAAAAGGAACTATTAATTTTAGACATTTTTGTCCCATTTATGCCATGCAATGTTTTCTTATTAATTTCCATAATAATTGAGTAGCAAATCTCATTAATATTTAACCTTCAGTTGCAAGGATTAGGAATGATGGATTTAGAATTCTTCCCACATTATCTAATGAGGATTAATGGCCTGGTGAATAAACCACACACCAATCTAGAAGCTACCCAGTCTAAACTGGAGCACATTAGTTGCCTCATTTACTCTAATTCTGATATAGCTGTATTATCAAGTGTTTTCTTTTGCAAAAATCCCTGTGTGGTCAATCATGCAGAGAGCATTGGCACCAGTCAGCTTGAGGGAGATTGGAAACCTGAAAATATAAACAGTTTAATATTTAGAAAGAAACCCTGGGAGGTACATCTCTTCCCATAATCCAATGCAGACCGGGTATGCTTGCTGATGGTAGATTGCTGGTAGCCCAATAGAAGAAACCAGAGGAGACTGGAATGGAATACAGAATATCTAACATGGTTAACTGAGTTGCATGCAAAATGGAACTTCACCCTACAATATTGTCTTCCGGTTCTATCCACTAATATTGTTATACAAATAAAGTTGATTTCCAAGGCCCTTGTGGGATAGCACTCATGTTTAAGATGGACCCACCAAATACCAATTATTCTATTGTTAACCCAGAGAGGAAAAGTGGAAGTTAAGGCCTTAAAAGTGGTAAGCTTAAATGGCTCAAAATCCATGGGAACAAATCTATTGTGGTTAACCATGTTAGTTAAGGGGAATCCACCCCAATTAATGGCAGTATAGCTTTGAATAATAATTAGATACTATCAAGAACATTGCCTTGACATCTACTTTATGACAGGGCTGTCAAACTCTCGGCCTATGGGCTGGATGCATCACGTGCTGGTTACGCCCATGCCCTGTTTAGCGAAGGGGGAAAAGTCCTGATATGTCATGTGATGCCACCATGACAATGTGAGTTTGACACCCCTGCTTTACTGCTTGGTTTACTAAATGACAGGATAGTAATATCACTGTCAAAAAGCAACAAAACACACACAATTGAAAAGTTGCAGGAGGCTTCATTGGGCATTTGAAAATATAGCTCTCTTGCTCAGTCTTTTCTAACTTCATGTTGATGCTGCCTATTCACTGCCTTCTCTCAGGAAGAGCAAATAGGAGAAAATATAACAATTGCTTGCCCTGTCCTTTCTCCTGGGCAGTGAGTTACTCATCCCTAGACTAGGATACAAGCTATGGAAGAAGGAATAGCAGGAATTAGGAGGATGTATTTACATTCAGGGAGAAGGCTCACTGACAACTTCTTATCTAAGTATCCCACAAATCTAAAATAATCACTCTTACTAGAATGCAAGTAATTCCTTCCAACCTTAAAAAAATACTATAATACATTCCCATACACTTTTTAAAAAACAATTCAAGTGTGATAAAGAGACTTGGACAATGTAGATTTCTTCATGCTCTGCTTGGCTCAATAGCTACTTAAACCTATCCAACCTAACATTCTGCATAGCATCATATCAGTTACTGTATATAGGGACATGACATGTTGCTATCGATTCAGAATGTTATTGTCATAAGACATCAACTAACATTTGTAATACTGCATATAATATTTACAATGATTTTCTTTTTAGAAATATGCATTCCTGGTATATGTTAACCTATAGATATAATATTTTATAATCAAACTATGAATTCTTTGAGGGAGATGGATGATTCAGAAATATGAAATATAAGCTAACCAGCAGGCCAGCCAGCCAGCCAGCCAGCCAGCAAGGGAGGCTGCTTT
>JAEANM010002111.1:0-25439 GCA_017656035.1 Myanophis thanlyinensis
GACTTCAACTCCTAGAATTCCAGCCTGGCTCAGGAATTCTGGGAGTTGAAGTCCACGAGTCATGAAGGAGCCGTAATTGCCCACCCCTGTCTTAAGTAATTGCAGCATGGGAGAGGGACAGGGTGAGAGAGAGGGGAGAATGAGAGGGGGGAGGAGGGAGAGAGATAGAATTATGTAGTGGTTAAAGTAGGAGATAATGAGTTCTAATCCTGCTTTAGGCAGGAAAGCCAGCTGGGTGACTTTGGGCCAATCACTCACACTCAGCCAATTCACTTCCTAAGATTGTTGTTATGGAGAAAACTGGAGGAGGAAGGAGTACAGCATTATGTATGTTTGATACCCTGAGTTACCTATAAAGTAATAAAGGCAGGATAACAATCTAATAAACAAACCTTATTCTCAAAAGTGACATTGGGAATAACAGACATACCTCTTCCGAATTGGTTCATTAAAACAGTGTAATATTTAAGTGCCCAATAGTTTTCTCGCATACATTTTAACAAGCCTTTGCCAGTAAAGAGAAAATATTATTACATTTGATAGGCTTGGAAACTAACAATCAAAATTAATGTGATGTTAACTAATTCTTCAACTCTATACATGCTCACTTTGAAGCAAGCCCTGTTGAAAGCTCTACTATACTAGATTCTGGACTAACTCTGGTAGCTTCAGCTTGGGAGAGCCACCAATTCACTTCCAATCTAAGTCAGGAAGATCACTTTATATAAAATGTGGTTTACTGAATTAACCTGGGTGCCTTTGATATGTTAAGCCCCAAGTCATGATTTACAAAACTATAATTAGCTGAATTAAACATGCTTACCTAGAACCAACCCAAACGCATTTATTTATAACACACTGAAGCCTGCTTTGCATTAAAAGTAATCCCAAAGCAGTTTAGCCATCGTTTCTCTACTTCAAACTTTAAGGATAAAACAGGATAAAAATAAATCTCATATATACAGTGTTCCCGACAGGTAGGAGGAAAGGTGAAATAACTTGGGATTTAGCAACACCAAATGTAACCCAGATTGGATCGAGGTATTTCTGGTTCAGCCTATAACCAGAATTATGCACACTTATGCATTAAAATACATACTTAGGCATTTAAAAAAACTTTCCCAGACTTAGAGCCTAGGGAAAGCAGTCAGGTTTTCAAATATATCTGAATATAAATTCATTACTTTGCAAAATCACAAATAGGGTGGTAAAACCAGCCTAGAGAAGTAATTTTTTTCTACTTAAAAAATATTTATTCACAATTAGGCACTTAAAGATGGTTGCAATAGAAATAACAAAATTACAGGCAAAATTTCTGGGAGGAGGAATGTCCTAAAATAAGGTAAAGAAAAGAGATTAAGACACATTTCTCTCCACAGGTACTATTTGTGAAAAAAATCATGTTGGGTGTACGTTCCAAAGAAAAGAAGCACTATAGGAAGAAGAAAGAGGAGAAATTAGTAATTCAGTTGTGTAGGGCAGAAAGGGTTTTAAAAAACAAATAAAGAAAGCAAATTGAGATAAGCAGTCAAACAATTGAGGTGTTTTTTTTAAAAGGTAGCCAAGGGTAATTCTAGATGAGGCTTTTATTGTGCAATCCCTCCACCTATCTTGCCACTTACAGGATTCCTGTATTTTCTCACTACTTTTTCCACTCTCAAAAGGCTAAAATGAAAGAAAAAGCAGAAAAGAATCAAATTGGTATTTGATTGGAGCACTCATCTTTCCTGAAAATCAAGTTTGGGAAGAGAGCAGCACTGTAGAGTATATAAGAAGGGTGGAACGTAGACCAAAAAGGAACATGGGGGAGACAAGATAAAGCTGAACTGAGACTATGAGAAACCAAGACAGCAATACCGACAATACTGTAGAAATAATAATCTATCAGCTTGGGAAAAAATATCAAAACATCATCAATAGTCAATATCAAGAGTGCTGTGTGGATGAAGAATCTAGGGAGTTGTAGTCTAACCATCTGGGGGGAAAAACTAAATTGGGGAAGTTTGGAATAGACCAAGACCATTATGTCCAGGAGTAATATTCATCAGATTAAGATGATTCTCAGAATCATTTCAAAAGTTCTTTGCAAGTGATCAGTTAAGACAGAGGCATGAATACAACTCCCTGGGGGTTCAAATGGGACTCCAATGGCCAGAGAGTTCAGATACATGTAGTGATAGTTGAAGGGGTTGTGGGGAGATCATCATCTTCCCTTTTGCAAGAAAAAACATAGAGGAGTTTTCCCTGAAGAGAGTAAGGAAGGTAAAACTTGACTTTGAAATATGCAGGAAATATGCACTACCCAGGCAAAAGGGGCTGGAACATTTTATGTCCAGGACAATCAGATAACTTTTGAAAACATCTCAAACAGGCATTTTCCTAATTCACTGAATAATAAGGAAGAAGGAGAAGTACAGAATTGTGTACAATTCACCGTTTCTATTATTACAGCCAATCTCAGTCCTAGGGAGGTTGATAATGGTATTGTTGGATTATCACCTGACTCAGGATCAAGGCGAGATAGCTTTCTCTCACTTGCTTCCTCTAATCTTCCAGTTTGCTGTAGCTTTTCCTGGGCACACCAATGGTTATTTAGATTTTTGCATGCTAAATACAGTGCCCTTTTTGGACGAAGGCATGGGGCTAGGCGCTCATACAGCAGAGGTGAGTTTGATGGGCTTTACCTCCCATTTTTTATTTAGTGATGCTGTCCAACCCTGTGCCCTTGAGCTAAGACTTCTGTCAAAATTAGTTTTGCCCAGACAGACAGCTGAGAAAAGAAAAAAAGAAGTAAAATTCTCACCACCTCTACACTATCTTGGTCCCCTGGGGCCTGCCATTATCTCTCAATCTAACCCACCTTGGGGCAGCTCTGAGGGTCAAACAGGAGAAGAAAAACACTCTTGTTCAGACACCTGAGGGAAAAGGCCTTGGGGTATGTCACCTCACAAGCAAATCTGGGCTTTTCTGCAATTCACAATGTGAGAAGAGGCAGGCCCATGAGGAAGCCTGTCAGATCTGGGTTGAAAAACAAATAGTAGATTGTGAATTGGCTGAGAGGATGAAATGTCTGGCAGCTCTCAGGTTGCTGGAGCATCACCTCTCCATTTTTTTAAAGAGTTCATTGCATTCCCAGCCTGTTCAAGGAATGCTTATTTTTGCTAATAGCAATGGTAGTGTTGAAAAGCAGTGTGCCTATGCTGTGGAGGCCTCTAGCAGCGGGCTTCCTTCTTGTCAAAGACTAACTGAATTAGGGCTGCACAACTTTTTTTACTCCTAAGATCCCACTGTGCTTTCAAAAGCCAAGATTCCATAAGAAAAGGGTAGATTCGACAGCAAAATTACATGTGTTTCATTTATATCTGGGGTCTGCAAACTTGGCAACTTAAAGACTTGCGGACTTCAACTCCCAGAATTCCTCTGGAGGAATCTTGGGAGTTGAAGTCTACAAGTCTTAAAGTTGCCAGGTTTGCAGATTTAAGGGGTTAAGTCTGTTTGAAGACTCCTGATTTAGATCAACTAACATTAAATAATTACAATTTGGAGGGTTTTCTTTTTAGGATTGCACCCAAGCTTTGAGGGCCCATGGACAGCTCTGTGGCTTTAGTAAATGTGCTTTGGTGTCAAATTGGCTGATTGCTGTTTTTTTTCCCCCAAGGACTGTCAATCTTCCAGAGAAGCCTTCCAGTAAAGCAGCTTTTCAGCGGTTTGAAGAAAAGTGCTTAAGAAGATTATTGGGAAAGGATGCACAACCCCAGTATCCCAAGCCAATGAAACAGAGAAAGTGCTGAACAAAACACTGATTTCCCAATAGGTCATTCCAATCAGAAATAATAACAGAGATAAACAGAAATGCCAGGAAAATCAACCCAAGTCAGAAATGGTTCAAAAGAAGATCAAAAGAATGCTAAAGAAGTGGCTCCTGTAATGTTGGAGTGGCCAAATGGAGAGTCTGCTCTCTCTTTGAAAGAAGAATTATAATCACGTGAATTATTCCTAATATGAAAGAAGGCTACCTTATGCTGACTTCTTTGAGAGCCTAAGCTATAGGAAACACTAAGGACCCCCAAACAGACGTACAACCAGAGTACCAATAAAGGAGAATATTTGTAGCTCAGGGTTGAAATGCTGGGTCCTTTGTGCTCTCTGAGCTTGCTTGTTTTCTTGTAGATGTGTTATTACCCTAACTAGGGAACATCATCAGTGCTAGTAAGGAGTGGGGTTTGCTGTCAGTTGATATTCTGGTGTCTTACCTGTCTGTTTGGGTGGGTGGGGGTGGTCTTAGGGATTCTTTGTTTGGGCTGTTTAAGGATTCTTTGTTTGGGCTGTTTACTGATGGCTCTTTGGTTGTTCCTTGATTAGAGTATTGCTTACTTGATTGTTGGTGTGAAGTTAACCTTGGAGTTAATCTATGCTGTGCTGAGTGCTGAGATTATTGATGGAGAGGTGCTGGAGTCTTTGTCTCTTTTGCATAGGCTATAGACGTTGCTAATGTCTATGTGTCTATTGATGGCTGGTTTGTCAGAGTGCCAGCTTTCTAGAAATTCCCTGGCATTTTTGGACTTGACCTGATCTAGGATTGTCACATTTTCCTAATTGAAACGATGGTTAAATCTGTCTATATGTTGTGAAATTAAAGAATTTTCATCTTGTCTTCTGATTGCCAGTTGATGTTTGTGGATGCATTTAGCCACTCTTCTGCCTGTTTGTCCTACACAATGGTTGTTGCAGTTCTTACATTGTATCTTGTAGATGTTTTTTCTTCTAGGTTGGCTCCGTCTTTTGGTTGGTTTAGATGTTTTGAAGGACTTTAATTGGCTTGTGTGCTATGCTGATTCCATATGGTTGTTGTAGTCTATTTGTGGTTTCTGAGATATTCTTGATGTATGGCAGTGTAATTCTTTTAAGGGTTTGTGTTGGTTGTGCTTGATCACAGATCAAGGGTTGAATGATCACAGACTTTTTGTTAAAGTTGCATGGGTAAGACTAGAGTAACTCCCGCTTCAAGCCAGGAGCCGCACCAAAAAAAAAAAAAAAACTCTGGATAAGCAAAGGTTTGGCAAAGATCATTCTTAGAAAAACAAGGATTTGTCCCTGCTGTGCAAAATTATGAGGTACTCAACTTGAAAGAGAAAAAAATAAGTGGGGCAGCAGGAAATAGCTCTGGCACTCATTTGCCATCCCTGACAGCACACAGCACAGATCATATACATGAAGGACCTTCCTTTTCCCAGAGAAAGAATCCCTACAAGAGAAGACCATGGAAGCAAAGGGGGAGGAAAAGGAATGGCTTTGAGAGATATGCAGCCTCTGATCCATTTCCAGGGCTGCTTGGATAAGACTTGCAAGTTTTATGTAAAACCTCTCCAATTTGGGACTATTACGTTTCCCTAAAAGTTAGAATTCATGAAATAAAAAAAAATTTAAAATGAAGAATCCTGAAGGTAATCATTTGTTCTGAGCAAAAGAATAGAACTGAAAATTATTGTTAGGATTACCCTTTCAGAAATCAGCAGTATCATTAATAAATGGTAGATAAATAACTTTAGCTGCTATTATTATAAAACATGGCTTGCTGCAATGTACACAATTTATACACCCCAATCCCTAACTGCAGAGCTTCTCTAAAATTGCTGACAAAGCATTGTTTTTAAAATGAAAGGGAAAAATATCACATAAGTCAGAGCAAATCAAATCCATCCATTTCTCTGGGGTTGTTTCCTTACACTTCTTTGTTTTGAGTCTACCCAAATTTTTTGGAGTGTGGCTCCCAGCATGCTTTGCAAATACAACATAGTTGCACTCCACCAATAGATGGATGATATTAATGCTGGTACATGGGAGTACATCTAAGTGCAAGTACTACAAATGTAAACCACCTTTCTAACATAGTACAATAGTCTTAATTGCAGCTCAGTCATAAATTTCAGACCCAGTCTGAAAAAGAGAGACTGTCTACCTTCAAATAAAGTGCTGGCACAGCACACATGAAACTTGCAATTTAAAATATTTTGAAACATACAATTAAAACGAATCAGACCAAATCTTGCTCCACAAGAGGCTGAGCCAAATCAACCTTGCATGTAGAAGACAGTATTGGTCATTAATTTACAGAAAGTTGAGTCATAGAGGAAAACATTCCTGACCAAGCAATCCTTGTGATACCTAAAACAGAAAGTTGGGCTTTGTTTCAAAACAAGCTTCATTTCTCATTCAGAAAAGCTGAATTCTGCAGGTAGCAAAGGTGTTGTAATTGAATTTGTTGTCTGTGTGGGATTTAGTTAAGCAGTACAGGTTTACTTCTCTAACCAATGGGAAGAGCAAAGAAACCCTGCAGGATACTTTATCTTGTCCTTGATATATTGGATTTCCCGTTGTGTCTCCATCTGACTTTAAAATATCATAAACATGGACTTCTCAATTTAAAAATCCCTCATCTACAGTCATACTCATTTCATACATCTTGTTACTTGAAGAAAGTAGAGAGAAACAACTGTAGATGATTACGTGACCAATCCTGAATTATGAAACTTAGCAACTCAATTCTAGTAGATTTAGTAGAATAACTATTTCTATTAAATAATTATTTACAAATGTTTGTCAGTCTAAGAAATACACCAATTTGTATTTGTGTATTGGTGCTTGAAAGCCAGGATGGTTTGGGGAAAATAAGTACTTGAGTCAAAAGCTATTTCTGCATATCTGGCCAACGATGTTAGGAATCCAAGCTAGTGAAATGTAGTCCTATCTGGGAATAAAGTTTCATCTTTTCTTTTTGACACTGATGCCTTTCAGTCCAATATTGGCTGTAATAATGGAAATTGTAATCTAACACATCTGGAGGGCATCAGTTCAGAAAAACAAAGCAGCTGTATATATTACCTTACCATGCATGACATGATCTCTACTGCAAGAATTAAAAGAGGATAAAAATCCATACACAGCTATTAAATATTTGGTAAGTGCCTTGGCCCAAAAATTGAATCACTCTGCAGTATCCCCCCACTTCTGGAAACATAGATTTGCCAGTGAATGAATTGGAAATGGAGATGCAACTCCCATTGCTCCAGCTTCTCTACTCCAACATCACCTCCTCCTAAATTTTAATAGGCTTCCTCAACCTTTGCCTTTTAGATATATTGGACAAACTATAGAAGTTATTTTCTCATGGATCTGGAGGAACCAGGCTGGAAAACAACAAACCCAGCTGAAATTACTGTTATTGCACCCACCTTGTGCAGCTGCCCAACACCATCTCCCAGGAAGGCGATGGTATGGCCAGTTTCTACCATGGCAGCCACAGCTGTCAATCTTGGCATCGTAGTCAGGAGTGCCTCAGCCACCAATGGCTTTCGGCTAGCAATGGGGCTAGGTGTGTGTTCATCCCCACAGGGATAAATCTCTGGGGACTCCTGGAAATGAATAATATGAAAAACAGAAAGGTTGGAAGACAGCCACCTTGGGGCAGAGCAACTGATCCTCTTCCCTTAAACAGTAGAGCCATTCCTGTCCTGCCACTCACTTTGGATAAAGAGCTGCAACGAGAGGTCACTCCATATTCAATGGCAGCCTCCTCTTCATTGTTGTCACCTATTCCAGATGTAGTGTAGCACAGCTGCCGCGTCTTCTCCATCGCTGCATTAATTGCATTCAAGCTGTAGGGACACAGTGCAGTCCGACCAGTGGGAACTGCAGTGGAGCCCTGCCCAGCAGCTAAAACAACAAAGAGGGTTTTGTCTTTTCCAGAAAAACCAGGTGCCAGGTGCACAGCCTGAGCCAGGTTGTAAGCTTGCCCTTGACCATGTTGGCATTCGAGAGGCAGCTCCACATAGGAATAGAGGTTGGTGTCATCTACGCAGGTCCGGGAGAGGTAGGTACGATATTCCATCTGTGCTTTTGCTCCACGCCGAAAGAACAAGAAGTAGACGTAGCCATCAGAAGCAAAGGCATCCACGTAACTGTTGTTGTAGTCTGAGAAATCACCCACAACCAGTTTCCCCATTCCCTCATTGGAGAAGGCCTGTGGTCCTTCCAATTGGCGGATAGTAAATGGTGGGATCCCTCCAGAGAGCTTTGCGGTCAGTCCGCGGCCCACAAAGAGCAAGTCCCGGCCATTGTGTTGCCCCACCAAACCAACTGTTGAAACCTTTGGCTCATTGGCTGCCACAAACTGGTTGTCTCCTGGATCCTCAGGATGGTACAACACTTGCGTGATGTTCGTCAGAGCTCGCTTCTCACATACTCCCTGGAACAGCTGCCCACACACTACTAGCTCCCCAGCATGCTCATTGGGTAAGAGGAGCTTGTTGGAGTTGTCCATCAGTTGGGCCTGCGGACACTCACGAACGTCACGGAAAGGGAGACACTCAGGACTGTCTTGATTTGGCCCTGTGCGGGCATGTCCTAGAAGCCTCAGCTCAGAGTCCAGCTGATACAGGGCATTGATGGCCCCCACATACAGTCCCCCTGTGCTCTGGGCTTGAGCCAAATGATTGAATGTACCGTTGGGAACCACGAATACTGGATAGGAAGAGGGTTGAGCAGCTGGGTACAAGGGCAGCAGGAGCATCAGTGTAACCATTAGGGGCAGCAACAGGCGGCCTAGGACCATGGCCAAATCCTAGACAGAAGGAGAAAAGGAATGAGCAACTATTAACACAAACATCCTAAACCAGCTTTCTCAATCCTTGGGCGCTTCAGTTGTATTTCATTTCAGTTCCCACATTCTACAAGCCAGTAGGTCCAAAGAGATCGGGACACTTCTAATCTGACCCTGAAGGACGACGGGCACTTCCCCAAAGCATTCATTCACAGATCCTACGGTAATTTGGCTTCCGAGAAGTAGGAAGACACAAAGGATGCCCACATGGTGCCACTATTCCTTCTCTAATCTCTACAGGTAACTGTCCAGGTTCAGGCCAAATGCCTATGCTGCAAAACACTTTGGCCTGATTACCAAACGCTACTTGCCTCCTAAAAAGCTCCATCTGCAACAAAAAAGGCATTTATTCATGAGTGAATAAATAGTTTTATTCTTGGTCATGGAGGACTGAAGTACTACAGGCTATGATTCATTTTTCTCTCTCTCTCTCACCACAACTATCAAATGGGCATTTTTTAAAAAATCAGAAAAGGGGAAAGGCTGACTGAGAAACCACAATCCTTTAATAAATCAAAGCAGTTTACATGTCCTCAGCTAATCTATCACATCTCTGCAACCAGCTCAGGGCGCAACAAATATGTACCAGACTCATGAAAGGGGAGAAAGAAATCTCCAAGGACAAGCCATGTACACTTTCAATATCCAAATTTAATATTCAGAGACCAAAATTAACAACCTAAACCAGTTGATCCTGTGGACACTTTTGCTGCACTCCAATCACTTATTTTAAAATTTAAATAGTTCAAATCCAGCTATGTTTGCTCAGGTTCAACCAGGTCAGTTAACTTGGTTATTCTTTACCTAGATTAGTTGATTTATTGTTATATGTAGTCCAAACTTAGAACATTGATTACTTTAATAACCAAAGTCTAGTGTGTGGCACTAATCTAGTCATATGCTCTATTCCCACCCTACTGTGATAAACATTACTCATCTCCTACAAGTAGATTTCTTCCTCTGTTGTGTTCCTGTGTTGAGTTGTTATTAAAGCAATTTTCTTATCTGCTGAGGTACATACAAGCATTGACTCACACAGGCACACAACCAGCAGCCTTCTCAATGTGGAGACGATTAAGTTGTAAGCCTGTCCTACCCACATAACGGACCATCCTAATTTAGAAATGAGGGTGGAATGAGCCTGTTCCAGAAAATCTAGCAGAGACACAACAGTCAAGCTCATTTGAGCACAGAAACTGCAGGCCCCTTTCAGGGGAGTCTCCAGGCCTCCACCGACAAAAACAGATAACTGCAACGTCACACCATAAACTCCACCCTTTGGGAGCATGTGCGTGATGCACACAGAAAAAGAATAGGGCTTGCCTCCAAGACACCACAACACTCCTTGTGTCATTCTGACCCCCCTCGCTAATCCTGAGGATGCCTTTGTCATTTTTAAGTGTGTATGCATCTTGCAACTCGCCAATCTTCCAACCGTATTTAATTGTGGTTCATCATGTCACTCGGGAATCACCAGACTAGACAGACTGAATTTAATCCCAAGAGGATCCTTTCTTTGCCTCAGGAATAATGTCGCCTCCAGATTTTTTTTTCTCTCCCTTCCTGGGTAGGGTCTGCACTGTGTGCCAAAAGCTATCACAGATCAAGATTTTGCATGTACTGTAGCTCCTCACTTGCTGGGCGGTGAAATCCTGCTGACAAAAATTCTCTAAACAGTCCGTGTGGACAACCCCGTCCTTCCTCCCCTAGCAGGCTGGTAAAACCAGATTAACTTGTGCCGAAGAGACACCCTGCCTGCCAATTTGATGACATTTCAAAGAGACAAAGGAAGTTTTCTTTCCACTCGGTCAGCTAAATACTTGCAAGAGGAACTGGGATTCTGATTACTGTTAGTAGGTAGGCGTTGGGAACTCAGGGAGCTTTAGGCCGGATTAAGTTGCTGTAAAGACGAGAATTTGTGTAGCGTATGCATTAGGGCAAACTACATTCGGAGCAGCTAGAAAATCAATACTGTATTCCTGCTACACAACATTGCTGCTAAAGCTAACCATCAGGTAAAGGCATAAATTGTGGACTCCCAATTCAATGTCAAGAAGAAGAAATAGCAGCAGAAGCAGAAGCAGGGACAACACCGTTCATCTGCCTCACCTTCCCAAGGAAAGACTCAGCTTCTCCCTGCTACAGCAATCTATAATCTGGTTATTTTACTGCCTGAAGTGGGAGGCCAAATGCCAGAAGGCTTCTGCATCATCCAGGCCCCAGATCCTGCCTTTCTTACCACTATTCTCTGTCCTCACCTTCTCTCGATTCCCTTTCCCCAGATTTTTGTCACCAGAAACCAAAGTTCACCCTGCTGGGCTACAGGAAAAGCACCTTCCGTATGGAATGGGGTGGACTGAGGTGCTGGAATGAGAGGGAGGAGAGCAAAGGATGGGACTTCCCTCCCAACCTTTCAGACTCCAACTGGGATCTAGCAATGGGGAAGGTGATTAAGAGTCCCTGGATCTCCCTCCTTCAATGAGGTCATAGCACAGCCACAAAGAGGAGCCACTGTGAGGAAAAAGAAGTAACAAGGAGGACCTCAGATTCTACTTTGATTGCTGCTTCTGCTGCATGTGATAATTGGAGTTAAACATTTGCTGTCTCTTATGTCTTTGTAGACAAAGGGCCTCCAGAGGCAAATCAGTGGGAGTGGGTAGGAGGATTTAAAAAAAAAAAACACCCTGGAAACTAAATCTAATCCCAGATGTTTCACAAGCTCAGCTGGGGCCAGGATAGGCTTTGTCACGAAGATAGTACAGTGCGAAGTGGCAATATGGGAACATGAATGTGCAAAAAACAGTACCTCAGTCCAAATCTCCCTGGCTTTTTCTGACAAACCAGACACAGAAATGCTGTCAAGAAGGGAGCATTTGGTGGGGAGCCTCTCCCCACTGATTCTACTCTGATTATTCCTCTGTTCTAGGCTGTTGTCTAAACACACAAATGGGAAAGTGATTTGTTTTCCTCCCTCTTTGCTCCAGTAGTGGAATTCCCAGCCTTACTTTGCACATACTCTTATTGCCCTTTCGAATTACCCAGAAAATGGAGCCATCTGCCTACTAAAGCAAAGAAGGGAAGGGAAGGGAACCCATATATTCAACATCTGGGCTGGAAATCAAGCCATCTGTCTCTCCTTCTCGCCCCCGTTTCATCTCCCTCACTGCAGGGCTGGGCAGGAAGCAAGGGACTACTGGAGTTTATAGTAACTCTTCCCTCACCCCTTCTCTCTTGGCAACAGCTGGAAGGAAGCAAAGAGAATAAATGTAGCAACATTCCAAAATCCCAGGAGAAAGCTTGAGAGGCACTCACAGAAGACAATGGCACAGGGGTGGAGCTGTTAGAGACAAAGGAAGCTCTACATGCACACACACAAACACAACTATACATGTATCCATCCATCCATCCATCCATCCATCCATGCATGAAGAATTCAGGAGTCTTGTTCCCAATATTCAAATATATTTGGATTGGCATAGCAGAACCACCTAAGTCAAAGCATTACTACAGGTAGTGATTACTTTCAAAGAATGACCCAGAAGAAAAAGTCATCCATCGGAAATGGCATTTTTCAGAGCCAACTTCAACTTACAACCCGCATTCATCTATGCTAGTCCCAGCAATAGAACCCAGGGATTTCTACACCCCAGAGGGCTCCCAATCACTCTCTTAAATCTCCCCTTTAGACCATTTCACATCCATAGCCTTCCAGTGCTTACCAACCGGCTGTGCTGGAGACATTTCAGCTCCCACATGGTAGGGTCAAGCAGCAAGACTCCACAGGCATCCCTACTGGAGGAGGAACAAGATAAGACAGAGTGCCAGCGACATGGAAAGAGAGTTTGCCATGGTGCTTCAAGGCTGCATCAATGGCTGTTGTGATAACCCTCCCCGATCAAAGTCTCCACTGTTCCCATCTTGACTGTGCCATCACAGAGCCACACTGGGCTAAAGGGTCCATTATCCCATTGACACAGAGCGCTCACAGCTCCGATACATGGCACTGACAACCCAGAGAAAATGGAATGGGGTGGGGAAAAGCAGCGTCTGCAAGCACAGAATGAAGGCCCTTGCTGGAGTTTGGAGAAAGAAAGCAGTTATTGCCTGCTGGGATATCAGCTGAGTAGAAGACTGTAAGGAGCAGCAAGAGGACAGGTCAGGACATGGGGTTGAGTTGAGCTCCTCAACAGAGAACAGAAGGATCCTTTGTGATTTGTTTGTATGGAATTGTGGATCAATTGGAGGGGGAAAATAGAGAGATGCCTGATTTGCTGACATTGAAAGACCCTTTTTCACTTTGGCAATGATGGTGATATTTTGTTCTTTGGTTTTTAGTCTGTGGAAGAAAACCTCATTCAGCAACCCAAGACTGACCAGAGACTTTGCAATTAGAAAAAGATGAAGCCAGCTGAGGCCAGGCCAAAGCATTGCACGCAGAAGACCGTGACACCCTTATCTTCCCAATTTGGAGTCTAACTTCCAAATTTTTCTGGCTGCTACTGGTGCAAAGAAATAGTAATGCTAGATGTCTCAAGCTCTAGGCCTCCCCAGTGTTTAAAATTCCCTAGATCAGGGGTGTCAAACTCAAGGCCCAGAGGCCTAGATTTGGCCTGCAGGACAGCCCTGAAAACAGTGAAGGACCAGCCCACAGTGCCTCTGCCAGCAAAAACAGAACTTGGGGAGTCTGTGCCCCCCACCTCCATTTTCCCTGGCAGAGGGCTGCAGGAGCCCATCGTGATTGAAAACGGAGCCCCGGCAAGCGACGTTGAGCTGGCCACATCCACCCCGGCCCCCCGAGGTCAAATACAATCCTGTTGTGGCCCTCAATGAAATCGAGTTTGATACCCCTGCCCTAGACCGATTGTCAACAGAACTCATGCAAAATGAATGTGGGCTGGCTCCTGGGGACGAAAGCCATGCTGATTCCTACTCTGATGCCAATAACATGCTGCCACATAAGACAATTGCATCAGTCCACCATGGTGGGTGCGTGAAAGGGGCTAGACTTGACTGAACATGCCGTTGAGAGTCTGACCACACGCCACCAAAAATCCAAACTACTCCAGATCTGATTTCCTGCTCAATCCTTGGAAGCAGCCCTTTTCTCTGCCTCTCTCCAGCGATATTGTCTCCCCTCCCACATTTAACAATTCCCAGGCAACCCGAATGATTCTTCTATCACTGGCTTCAGGAAGCTGAAAAATCTGGGAGATCTGGCTGAAACAGGGAGAAGGACTGGACATTCCCACAAGACAGGGGGAGGAGAAGGATTAGGAGTCAAACAAGAATCACACAGGAGTCAACCTATGTATGGAAGGGGATTTGGGAAGGTCTTCCTTCATCTGGGGTGGCCTGAGTTACATGGTAGTGCAGATACTTCCTATAGATTCTGTGCTACATCTGCCCTGGTAGCAACTGATGAGGCCTCCCTCGTTTAGAAGAAAGAGAGCTTGAAAAGGTGTCAAGGTCAGCAAGAAGCTGCAGCTCCTTGGCGGGCACCCAGCACAGCCACCCCCACAGCGGGAAGCAGGCGTGGGGAGAGCTATGCCAGTCTACATGCTGCTGAATGCCCCCTTTGTCTAGCTCGGGGGGTGTGTGTCAGAGATAGCACCACCCTTGATAAGAGTCCTGAGGCCGACAGACTCTGACTTTAGGAGTTCAGGGCTAGTTGGCTTAACTCTCGAAGCCTCCCAGAGCTTGACTCAAAAGGGTAGGAAAGAAAGGCAGCCCCCATTCTCAGCGGGACACACCAAGGCACCCATGAACTCCAGGCTCATCCTCACCAACATGCATGCACAGGAAAGAATGCTGTCTTCAAAGGCCAGAGAAGCACACAACTCAGCAGGAGAAAAGCGATAGTTTTTTTTAGTGCCTTCTAGAGTAAGAGGACAGGAAAATACACAAAGGACTGAGAGCAAGTCAGAATGTTAAGGGCAAAGTTAAAACATTCGAATCCAAAAAGTAAAAGCATGGAAGGAAGAATGTCCTCTTTCTGTTTTACAAATCTATGCCATTCTGCTACTTTTCTTTCTTACTCGCATTGTATAATGAACAAATGGATAAATATACCTTGTTGAAATAAAGAGAGGACCCAGAGGAGATCACTCCACAGCCTTGGTTAAGGGTGGGGGGAGAGACAACAGTAAATACGGGCAGATGGGAAGGTAACACTGTTTGGGGCAGAAGCTGGTAACCTGCCACAGAATGCCCTGTTTCCTGACTCCAGACACATCAAACGTTAGGGCGTCATGGCAATTGCTTCACTGAGCTCAAAGGCACACAAAGGTCTCCTTGAAGAGCCCTTGAGATCTTTGCCCATTTTAGTTCTCTTCCACATACAAACATAGCCCTTACACACACACACACTCCAGCATGTCAACCAGCATCCCTTACTTACAACAGCCGCAGGCCCTGGGCACACACCTGTTCCTTGAGTGGGAAAGCAGGTTTTCCCTTCACCTGGAAGGTGCTTGGTGCTGCTGCCTTTCTACAAGCTGCTCTGCTCGGCACCAGGTGATAACAGTGGCGAACCCAACCCACCACCCAACGTCACTAACGCCCACACCATCAAAAAACAGTGGGCGGCCTCTGATAATTCCTCACAGGCAGCAGCAAGTGGGTTTGAAGCCACAAGGCAGCTGAACACCAGAACTGCACATCCAACAAGTGCCTGGGACTGAGTTGGGATAGAGACACATCCTTCCTTGCTGAGAAGAGCATGTGCAATTGGCATCAGCAGACAAAGGGCAACCCCCTAAAATCAGATTCTCTGGTGGGGCTGAAATTCAACTCTGCAGCCCTGATCCAGGGCAATCTCAAAGAGGGAGGGAAGAACAAGAAAGAGGAGGGGAGGGGAAAGGGTGTCACTAGATTTGTTGTGCAGTTTGAGTAGACATTATGCCCACTTTGTGGGTAGATGGTAAACACAGGCAGTAGTTCCTCACCCACTGCCTTGGGTGAGGGAAGGAGGGGGAGAAAGAGAATAATAATGCTTGGCATTAGAATCATGTGCTTCTTGGCAAATCCACACTCTTCCTTGGCATCACTATCAGCCCCTGTTTAACTATGCAAAAACTTTTGCAGAGAAGGTGGGATAGCAAGATCCGCTGTTTTGCCCTTTCCCCTTCCCCTTCCCCTGTAACTTCACACCCCTCTGGAAAGACTAGCAACCAACAAACACCACTGTTAGTGTAATAGCTGTGTAATTATATAGCCCAGTCTGTTTGGGACTTGTTCCTGGTCAATAGCACCACCCCACCCACTCAAGGCAGCTGCACAATTGTTCACCCTCAGAAAACATCACAGACTATATTACACCTGAGTGCCCAGGAACAGACGCTGCCTCTAAGCAACAGCCCAACCCCTCACAAGTCTGCCTGAAGCCCTTCCCATTCTAATAGCCCCCACTTTATGACATTCTTCCCCAGAGGCATGTACAACCCTCCACTTTGCTAAAACTTCCTAAATAGGTTTAAGTCAAACTGGTTGGTCCCAGCCGAATGACTGCAGGCACCTGTCTTGGATTTTAGTTTTGCTCTGGATGGTTGGTTTTGGCATTGATTAGATTTAGTTATTACTACATTTGGGGGGGGGGGTTGGTTGGTGTTGTCAGCTACCTTTGGTTTTTTGGGGGGTGGTGGTGGTAATTTATAACTACTATAAAATAAATAACCCAAATTTGCTAGGTCCCTTAACACTACTGCACTTAAAGCCAGATGAGTCGAAGTTTACCAACTAGAAAAGTTGGGCTCATGCACTGGAGCCAAACAAATGACATTCTGGCTCAGGCAATGTGTGAATCCAGCAGAGTGGGAGGAGGGGAGAAAGAAGGGGGAATAGAAGCAGGACTTCTCCCTAAATTCAGCAACTGGTGAGTGGGTGTGGCAGTTTTTCGAGATTGCTCACTTACTCTCCCAATTGTTTCCTCCTTGGTTGGTATTTTTAAAAATAACTTATGTTTAGGCTTGTGCGGTTTGGCAAGGGAAATAAAGACCTAGAAGGTTAAGTATTTGGACCATTTAATAAATCTAATATAAAAACAATGTTTCGTAGTAACAGTAGGTTTGCATGTAAAACAGCTGATGTGCAGAAGAGGGTGCAAAAGCCAAGTTGTGATCTGGATTCCAGGACTAGTGTTACCAAGCTAAGATCAGGTAGGGGACAACATCTGAAATAATTTATTTTTCATTAAAAAAAAATTATAAAGCAGGATTGTCTGTTCAGTGTAGAGATGAATGCAACTTTTTCATACACCCTCTGAAAAAGCTTTATGATGATTAAGACTTTTCAACGCAAAGGCTATCTCTGTTCTGGATTGCGACAACCAAACTTTTTTTTTTTTTTGCTTTTTACAGGAAAAAATTAACTACAGACAACTACCGTCATTCTTCAAGGGGGGGGGGGGAATACTATAACTGCCCTGGCACAGCCACCTGGCATCATTCCTCTGTGCTGCAAGTGGAAGGATCAGTTGTCTTATGTATTCAAGCTGGACTTTCTGGTGTTGCAGATTTGATATAACCCTAAGGCCAGCAAATGGGAGATTGTTCAAATTAAAGAATTCATCTCCACACCTCTTCTCTCGCACCCTCTATCAAAAATACCATTTCTCCCTATTTTCCTTCTTGGGGTTTTTGCTTTGGTTTTTTTTTTTGGGGGGGGGAGAAAAAGAAGTATGTTAGCCATACTGCCGACAAGTTTCAACAGGCCTGAAAACACCAACTACCGATTGAGTAGAGCTCCTCATATCTGAAGTGTGGATCTCTCTCTGTATGGGAAATGCAGCCAGCATTTCTTTAAGGAACAACACAATCTATTTTTAAGGAAGAATCTTTTGCAAATTAACCTCTCTCCCTATATCCAGTTTAAAAAAACACACACACAGCAGTAATCCTTCCTTGCACAGGATATTTCACAGAATCACAATTAAGGTGAACATTCCCCAGGCAGTTACAGTATAATCCTGTTCTCAGTTCTGTAGTTTTTCTGTAGACTCGCTCAGGTTAACAATTGCAGACAAACTGCAACACAGATTCCCACCCAACAAACAGATCCTAACACAGATTGGGGATGGGTGGGGGGAGGGCAATGGAGGGAACACACCAAATCTGAGGTTTCTTCTTTCAAAAGACAGACTAACTTGCAATTCTCTTCCCTCAGTTTCCAAATTTGGCAATTTCCTCCCAGGCAATTTTTCAACTCGGTCTACTTTAAGAAGCGCCCTTCCAAGGAATTTAATGTTCTAGATGGGGAGGAATAAGGGTGAGGACGCGGGCGAAGAAAAACTCCGATGAGAACAGATAATAAAGATGAAGAATGCCTGAGGCGAGCAGAGAGGGGCGCTGAATGGAGGGAGGGAGGGAGGGAAAGCTGTGGGAAAAAGGTGTGGAGCGGCGGAATGCTTGGAGAGAGCGACCAAGAGAAAAGGGAGTGTTGCCGGAACGAGAAGGGGTCGCTAAAGAAGGCAGCAAGGGGAAGGGGGTCCAACGGATGGGTCGCCTCTGGGAAGCAGAGCGAATGCATCCTTTGTCCAGTTCTTTTTGCAACCCAGTCAGGACTGGAGCAGCAGCTCGGAGCAAGGAGCAGAACAGAGAGACCGCGTTGCAGGAAGGCACGAGGGTCGCTGAAGGTACAGAACACATGCGATCCTAAGAAAAGGTCCTCGAGGGTACCCGAAGGCGCATCCTACATCTCCCTCCCGCCTTTCCTCCCTTCCCCGCCAGCGCTACCTACCTGGCCAGCGAAGTTCAGGAGAACTTGCGACCGTCCGCTGCTCAAAGCCAGCAGCCGCTCCCGGGCAGCGGCACCCACCTCGCCACTCCCCCCCACAATGCACCGCTGCCAACTCTGAAGTCTCTCCTCGGCAGCCGGCAGCCCATTCCAAGCTAAGCCGAGGCAAGCAAGGCAAGGCAAGGCAAGGCAAGGCAAGCCGCCACCTCCCCAAGCCCTAAGGCGGGCTGGAGTGTCAAGAGCGCCCCCTGCTGACTGAAGTGAGGTCCACAGGCGTTCCAAGGGGTTCTGGAGACTCGCCGGTACACGTAGTCCTCAACTTACGGCCACAATCGAGCTGAAACTGTAGGTGGCTAAGCGAGAAAGTTGTTAGGCGAGTTTTGCCCCATTTTACGACCTTTCTTGCCACATTTGTTAAGGGAATCACTGCGGTTGTTAAGTGAGTGACACAGTTGTTAAGTGAATCTGGCTTCCCTGTTGATTTTGCTGGTCTGAAGGTCGCAAAAGGGGATCACACGATCCCAGGACACCATTATGAGTCAGTTGTCAAGTGGTTGAATTTTAATCACATAACTATGGGGATGTTGCACCCATCATGAAAAATAGTCATAAGTCACTTTTTTCAGTGCCGTTGTAACTTTGAACAGTCACTGAGCAAACTGCGGTAAGTTGAGGACTACCTGTATTGCCTGGAGGCCGTGCGGAGTTGGATGGGTCGGAACAGGCTTCAGCTCAACCCAGCCAAGACTGAGTGGCTGTGGTTTCCTGCGCCCAGATACAGCCAGCTTAAATTATCGCTGGCCGTGGAGGGTGAAACTCTTATCCCCCACGGAAGGGGCTCGTAATTTGGGCATCCTCCTGGATGTACGGCTGTTATTGGATGATCATATCACAGCCGTCTCCAGGGGGGCCTTTTACCAGGTCCATAGGATTGCCCAGTTGCGACCCTTTCTGGATTGGGGCGCTCTTCGCATAGTCACTTCTGCCCTTGTTACTTCCTGTCTGGATTATGCCAACGCTCTCTATATGGGGCTCCACTTGAAAAGCATTTGGAGGCTGCAGTTGGTCCAGAATGCGGCCGCGTGGGTAATTATGGGAGCCTCTAGGAGCTCCCACATTACACCCTTCCTGCACGAGCTGCATTGGCTTCCTGTGGCCTTCCGGGTGCTTACCTTTAAAGCGCTCCATGGCTTGGGACCCGGGTACTTAAGGGACTGCCTGTTGCCATCGTCAGCCTCCAGCCGACCAGTGCGCTCCCATAGGGTGGGCTTCCTCAGGGTTCCATCGTCAGGACGATGTCGTCTGACAACCCTGAGGGTTCGGGCCTTCTCTAGGGCAGCACCCTCCCTGTGGAATGAACTCCCCCCGGAGATCCGTACGATTACGGATCTCCGGTGTTTCTGACGTGCCCTGAAGACCCATTTATTTCAACTAGCTGGCCTGGCCTGATACCTGGGGTTTTAAGTCAAATTTAATTCTATTTTAAACTGAATTAATTTAACTTAAATTAATTGTTCATATTTTTAATTGTTATTTTAACTGATTTTAATTGAAATTTTTAATCATAATGATAATGTTTTAATTTAGACAGCCTTATTTAATTATTTTAATAGGTTTTTAACTGTTTGTTGTACTTGTTTTTATTGGCTGTGCACTGCCCCGAGTCCCTAGGGAGAGGGGGCGGTATATAAATCAAATAAATATAAATATAAATATATTCCATCTGGCCACCGGATCTTTGAACGTGCAACCTGCACAACAGGATTGGGCAGTTTTAAGCCAATTCCACTTCTGTAATGACCAACCCATTTTATATCCATCCTTCCTCAAAATATGAATGGGGAGAAACAGCATAGATGCAAAGACCATCTCTTCTTCCCTTGCAGCTTCTTTATTGAGCTTTGCTCCCTCAGGATTTGGTGCTGATGGCTCATTAGGTTGCCCTGATTACTCTGGTGGGCTGCCAAGATCTGGACTACCGTTAAAGGGCAACCAAGAGATTTAGAATGTTTTCTGCTCCCCTGCTGCCATCTAGTGGCCATCATATTTTTGTGTCCCAAATCTGATCACTCTATTTAATGTTAATTTAACAATGCCTTTCTTCCTTGGATTTGGTTCTGACATACAGTTCCCATCACCTTACCAACAAAACATATGTTTGACCTGCTTTAATTGTTTTCCTGTACATTGCAGAGAGTTGGATGACCAATGTAGTGCCTTCCAACTCCGTAATTCTTGGATTCTATGTACTTGCATCCTAATCTTGATCCATAATGCCAGCTTTCAAAATTGTTTGTAATAGGCTGTTTTCAGCTACAGTGTTTATATTCACCCTTAGTTTTAATTTAGACTGGACTCAGGTATCCAAGCATGGGCCTGCTACGTATGCTTTCAAAGTTCTTTTTCCAGAAGAGACTTTTTTTAAAAAAAATAGTTGGTGCAAACTCCATACAGATAATCGCCAGAATTTTATAACCTTGGTTACATGGTTTTTAAATCATACACAACATGTTTTGCATACACAACTAGTCCAATAATCTGTGTGCGTGTGTTCATAGCTATTGCCAGTGGGAAGAAGGAAAGGAGAGAGGATTGGACAGGAGTCTGCAGAAGAAGTATAGGGCAGATAAACATCCCTCTGTAACCTGTCTACAAATATGGATGAGACCACAGTAGGCTTTTCAACCAAGCATATGGACCAGCCATGAAATGTACTAATATCTGCACAGCAACAGCAACGCACTTTCTTCCCATCCTAGAGATATGAGAAAAGCAAGTCAGTGGAAGAAAAGCTTCCCACACAGCTTTTTCCTTTCACTGTACCTTAGCAACAAGGCCAAGATTGCTGTTGCTCTCATAGAAAGTAATGTGGGCTACTTCCGGGCAGCAACTAGGTCCCCTCTTGCAGAGTGAAAATATAATACTTTTGTTTTCAATTTCCCCTTAAGCTCCTGTTTCTTGGGTCATTGATGGACATTCCATAGAGGAAAAATAATACAGGATAATAAAACACGGCCATTGAATGCAAGGAGAAGAAAGAAAATCCAACCTTTTGTCCCTAACCACGCAGATCTCAATAAGGCTCTGCATTTACTACCCAATGAATGGAATTTCCACTCAGGAAATCAAGAATCAAGCAATGGACTGCAACAGAAATGAGAAAATATTGATGGATTGCAAAAAAGCTCAAGCAGGTAAGCAACAATTGTTTCTGGTGCAGAAAATGATTTTTGCAAAAAGTTGCACTAGACTTTTACCAAATTCAACTTTAGTTCTAAAGAAACAGGAGCATTCCCTTTGCACCCATGGTAAAACTCAGGGAAGTCCAATTTTTCTGCTTCTAGTCCCTACAAAATCAGCATCCCTAATTTTGCCAATTGGAAAATATTTATTAACTTTGGTTTTTGTATAAGCTTTTAGAATTGTGAGACTTCAGAGTTCTATCCAATTGTAGTTTCTCTTACTTTTTCTTGGTAGAATTTCTGCCGCTTCCACCACTGCAGATTTATTTTGCATAGCTACCGTACTTCACACCTGAATGTACATTGCTTGTAATTATTGCTCATTTCAATCTGGCTCTCCAGGTTGTCTTACCTCCTGTACCAGGAAACGTCTCCTGTTTTTCTTTCCCCAGGTCTGGGCAGTCACAGTAGCAGAACAATGATCTTATCATTCAACGTCCACTCTTAAAATGTGTGGTAAAACTGCCCCAAACAGCCTTTCAAGGTTTCACTCTGAAGAGCCCTTTCTTAGTGTAAAGCACTGGGCCATGCAACGGTTTCTCTATGATGGGTAGGGGGTAGCCAAGTAATGTTAGTTTAGACAGGCAACCCTTCCAATGATGTGATTGCTTTTCTGCTCCTCCCAGCTGGCTTTATTGGTATTAGGGAAGGAAGGGTGTCTCAACCAGGTTAAGACAAGCATATTCATGATTATAGCAAAGTCAACTGATTTGGGAATATGCCAGTGGAGGCTTTCCCCTCAAGCTCTTCTGCTGCTCAGGAGAAGTGAGGTAACCATGATGCTTACTTATCACTCCCCTAAATCACCTGGCTTTCCTGGTCACTTGCTCCCAATACAATGTAGCAGCTTTTCTGTCTTGCCTCCTTTTTTTTTTTTTTTTTTGCTGGATCAGACTAAAATTACCATTGCTTTCCTGATGTTGTTTTTCTTACACTAGGGCTGGAAAAGACTCAGCAAAGAAGCATAAAAACAGTGGACCGAGGGCACCCATGATGTGTGCATGTTTTGTACTGCTGTCAAGAACATTTAAGTGCACAGTGGGAAAATAAACCCAGTGGGCACCAGAGGTTACCACAGTATTCTGCTGGGATCTGTAATTTGCAGCTGCTTCTTCAATCATGATTCCTGCAGGGGGAAGAAATGGCCAAGGATCCCTTGACCCAGCTACGGTGGCACCCCTTTCTGGAGAAAAAATGGCTCTGGCAACAGTAACTCATAACTTTATCACCTCTAGACTGGATTATTCCAATGTGTTTTATCTGCCACTGCTCTTGAAGACTTCCTAGCAACTACAGCTGGTGTAGGATGCCTCCTGCACAAGCAAGAATAACTCAGCAATATATCACTGGTACTCAGTGCCACCTCAAGGGTGTATGACACCTCCAGGCCACATTAGTTGATAGTGCCACCTCCCACTCATGAGCAATTTACATTTTTAGAATGATTTGGAAGGAAGGGTTGCAACCAGATGCTTTGGTGCCTAACAGCTTGGTTATTAAATAAAGCAGTCACTAATGAAACTGTGCTTATGATGGAACTTTAGATTTCTTTGAATTCAGTTGAATACTTCATTTGGCCATTAGATCATTAATTGAAATTAGACACACAAGGAATTTGTCTCTGGTACAGAAGCTCTCAGTGTGCATGCAAAGCAACAGAGTAATACCAATAAAAGGGAGAATGAAAGAAGATAATAAGATGAAAATAATAAGTAATAAGGATAAATATTACAGACATGCTGCATGGCTATACATAGACATTGTGCACAGGCAACGCTGCAAATTAGTAGAATGATATAAGCTAAAAAACTGTTCCTGTGTCTAGTTGTTTTGGTAGACAGTATCCTATAGCACTGTCCCGAGGGAAGGAGTTGAAACATTTTATGTCCCGCATGTGAGAGGTTTGTAGATATCTTCTCAGTCTTCTTTCTGACCCTCACAAAATATAGAAAGATGGGCTGGTTGCAATTGGGATTTTTTCAGTCTTATCTGCCAGAGTCGGTACCTGTCCTATTTGGTTGCTGTACCAAACATTAGACAGTTATACAAGTACAATAACAGAGTTAATAATTCTCTGTAAAATGGTATCAACAGCTCTTGTGCTTTGCTTTATAGACCTGCACAGGTTGCAGATGGGAGGATTGATTATAAAGAGTTCCCCCCCCACACACTGTCATAACTGGGAACAGTCACTACACATGAGGCTGTTTCTAAATAAGGACTACAGTACCTATGGTTGTTAAACAAGAACAATTTGTATTACAGCCAGGGCCTAATTGATGATGTGGCCCGCCAGCTACCAGTGGAGCTGGCGGTAGACTCGGACAGTGAGGAGGTTGGGGAGAACCTTGGGCCAGTCCTGGGGAAAGCTTTGATGGGTGCTCTGTGTTGGAGGCAGAGATGGGGCCAGGGCCATTCGATAGTTATCAGCTACCTTTGAAGTCAGAAATCAGTGGGAAAGAAGAATAACTGGAGCCCATTTCAGATGCACGCATGCACAGAACTGTCAGAAGAAGAGAACAACTAAGGAGCAGGGGTAAACTCGTAAGTAAAAGCACAAGTGGACGCTGAATGACCCCTCCCATAGGAAATAAATAGGAGCAAAAGGGAATGGTGTTTGTAGGAAACAATTTGCTCATTATTTGAAGAATTGCTTATCTGAGTTCATGCCTCACAGAGACTCCTTGCTGAGTATTTCGACTGGAAACTCAGCCTGGCAACTATCCAAGGACTGATAAGATCTGTTTTTGCAATAAAACCTTGAAATGTTTACTGCCGGGACTCTTCTGGATGTGAATGAGAAAAATTCACAATAACCAAATAAAAAAGGGTTATTTCAGGTCCAAAAGCCTGTTTTGTGATTCTGTTAAGCCTGGGTCAGAACATTTGATGTAGTGGTTAAGGTACCAGGCTAGAAATCAGGTGACTGTGATTCTGAGCTTGCCTGAGGCAGAAGGTCAATGGAATGACTTTGGGCCAATCCTTCTCTCTCAGCCTAGGAACCAGAGAAGGCCAAACGACTTCTGAAGTCCTGCCAAGAAAGCTGCAGGGACTTGTCCAGGCAGTCACCAGGAGCTAACCCTGACTTGAAAGCATTGGAAAAGCAAAACAAAACAAATAACCCTCTTACAGCACTTAATATATTGGTAGGTTTGAAAGATATTACAGACTATAGCAAACATTGCCTCAATGGAAAGGGGTGTTTTGGCCTCTGTGGAGGATTTGATGAACTGCTGGGTTTGCCCCACAAAAAGCATGTTGTGTCATCTAAAATGGACAACAGTGCTTGAGGGGACACAACACAGAAAAGTATATATCTGAAATGGGGCAGAAAAAACATGTCTCAAGGTAATGTTAACAGTAGATGAAGGATAAACAGACGTTATCTGTTTCTGCCCTCCAGAAGTAGTTGCCTGCCTGATCTGATGACAGGCCACCAGTCAGCATGGATAAGCCTTTACTCTGAAGTTGTGACCTTCATCTTGTAGTTAAATTGTTGCACCAGTACTGCAAGAAAAGGCAGTGTAAGTGTCAATCGGGACCATGTATTCACCATAATGGAATGTAGGATATGATTTATGTCATCCTGGAAGCTGGCTAACTAGATATGACAGTGATCTATTATACAAGGGCTATCCAAAAAATAGATTACGTTTTCATCTGTAGCAAGAAAGGGCGGAGCTAGCGCGGCCATCTTTGGTCTGTGCGTCCACCGCTCAGTCTGCATCTAGTCATGCTAGTGGGAGGTTTGTATCATTGCCCGTTATTTCACAGCAAATGTTTGAAATGTGTGCTGCAATTGAAAATCC
>JAEANM010002112.1:0-25435 GCA_017656035.1 Myanophis thanlyinensis
AGCGGGAGAATCCTGCTCTCTGATTGGTCAAGACGCACGTTTGTAAATAATATAAATAGCTGTCATTCTGCCTGTTGAGTCGTTCTTGTTATGAGTGCTGTGCTGCAATAAAGAGCTGATTTCACTATGAGCTGATTCCGAGTCACTTATTCTCAAGCTAAAACACTGCACCTGTGAAAATCTACGAAAACAAATATATATATAATAAACGCAGCTGCGTGAAGACCTTCTTTCAAAGAGTGGAAACACATTGCAGTGATGAAGAAAAGAGGAAAGAGGAGATCCTTACACGATATTTGAGGCAAATGGTTATCCCCATAGTTTCATCAACCAATGCCGCTGACGTCCAGCACTTAAGACTGAGCAATCACAGTTTCTGAGACCAAGTTATTGGTTGCCTATTCCCTACATATAGAATGTGTCAGAAGCCACTGCTAGACTTTTAAGATCCTTTGGAATACGTGTTGCCCATAGACCAGAAGGAATAATACGAAAACGCCTTATGAAGTCAAAAGATCCTGTACCCGCAATTAAACAATCCGGGGTGGTTTATTGAATCCCATGTAAAAACTGTGGTGCAAAATATGAGGGCCAGACAGGCAAACATCTTGCCACCAGATTACATGAACACGAGTTGGCATTGAACTGGAAAGATGAACTTTCACTGCTTTATAATCACATCCAACAACAAAGATATACTTTTGGATTCCAGAAGGCAAAGATATTAGGCCATTCTGATGATGAAACAGCTAGGGAGGTGCTTGAAAGTTGGGCATCCATAGAAACTATAAATCACTGCACCGACTTGAATCCAATTTACAACACGCTACACACAAGACTGAAAGGACTTGCATACAAACAAAACATGAGATGAAAAGCATCCAGCCTGCACAAAGGCGAACCTCTGAACAACCAATCACGACATGCAATATATAGCCAGATAGGCAGCCAGTTCACATACATGATACTAGGCAAGCAACAAAAACCACCAACAAATGACAAATAACGAACTTCATTCCATTTGCTCTGATGAAAGGGACGAGTGAGTCCCCTAAATGTTAGCTATAATAAATCATGGTCCATGACAGCATTTCATCTCCTTCTTTTAGATACATACGAGTGTGTGTGTGTGTGTGTGTTTGTGTGTTGTTAAGCTGAATATTGGATAGTATTTATTATAATATTTATTAATGAAACATGGAACAAATTAAAAGATTGTTAAAAGTAGTTAAGTGAATCGGGAAAATAAGTTCAGTGGTCTGCAGGTAAACAAGTCATATGTTGAGTATTCCTTTTGCTGAAAGAAAGAAACAGTAGGTAGTTAACCTTATTTATATCCTAAGTTATTTCATTGGCAATTAAACAGATATATACATGTCCACAACCAGGCAGTCATGAGAGCTACATAATTGTTCCACATTTTATTTATCCCATTTAGAACAAGAAGGCAATAACAGTGTCCAAATTCTATTGGAATTGTTTATTTATGTACTTATTTACTTACTTACTTGAGCTTATAAGCTTATAAACCAACTCCAATAAGAAATGACTGTGTGCAGTTTAAGAACTCTAGAGAATAAATAAATCCCTAGTAAATAAATAAATATACAGTAAATTATAACTCTTTTATTTTACAGATCACTGATGCTCAGTGAATGTGCTGATACTGATTAAATACATCATTTTTAAAATCAAATCTTTATGTTAGGCCAAGGGTGTTCCTGAAGTCACTTTCATATGAGAACCATAATTACTGGCAACTTCTCCTTCTGTTCAATATTATAAAAAGAGGAAGAGGCATCTAAAAAGATATTCTCCTCTGCTCATCCTTCTCAATCATACATTACCTATTCAGTAATATTATACAGTAAATATTATAGATAAAAAGCTTTCTTTAAGAAAGCATGATATCCATTCACTGAGGGCTGCAAATTTTAATGTAGTATTTCATTTTATTTTCCTAGGCTCCTTTAATAGCATTCTATATGTTTTATGAGGCACTAGTAACAATTACCCAGAAAGTAAAACAAAAACAAACTACAGCATCAGTTTTATGTCAATATAATACCTAATATCAATATGAGCTGCAAGGTATAAAAACCATCCCTTCATCATTATTCAAATTGCCACTTTCCTATAAAACTGATGATGGCTGTGAATTGCAGCCATTTCCCCCCATTTTCACACACCTGAGAAAACTCTTGGTTAGAATTGTAAAAAGGATAGGAAGACCTTGATCACTTCTTATAGTTTTTCGATTTTAATAATAACTTATTAGAGTGGTTTATGCCAATTTACTTCTTTTTTCCTAATCAGAAACTACCAGCCTATAATGTTTCTGCATCTCCGAAACAGACAAAAATTACAGAGAATACAGATCCACCTCTAAATTTCCTTTAAAATTGGCTTAATCCATTAGGAATTTTGGATTAAGAGAATATTGTCTAGATGCCATTTTTACTCTTTGAATATGGTTTGAATTTGTTTAACATCTTCAGTATGAATGGAGGAAAATGTTTTGGATTCTTAAGTATTTTTAGCTCAAAACAGGTTGTTCTGACCTTGTTAAATGTGTTCTGACATTGTTCTGACCATTACAGAAATGTTCAGACTATCCATTGTGTTTGAAATTGATCTTACAGGTGCACAACATGCATACCCTTTGCACTTTTGAAGTGTTTTATTATTAGTATATTTTCAGTAGGGACAGAATGTTCTAAATTTGAAAACTACTGAATGTTGTTACCCTTTAAATTTATTAGAAACAATCATACAGGTATCATTCCAATAATATAATAATAATACTTGCCCTGCAGAAATGGAGGCAGAAGTTTAGTTCAAATGGTTGAAGAAGAAAAACGTGCATTGGCTACATAAAAGTCCACCAAGAACACTCATGAATACAAATTGGAACTTACTGAATGTGCAGGAAACGTAATATAAGTATCAAAGTAACAGTAAAAACAACAGAATGTTGGAAGGAAAAGCACTGCATGATCAAATTCTTAAAAAAGATTGACGAGAAAGTGGATAAGGATAAAATCTGGCAATGGTTTACAACTGGAATATTAGAAAAAGAAGCTGAAAGGTTGATTGATATGGCATTGAATATTACAAGCCCAGCAAAATTTGCTGTTTACAGTAAGTCAGCATCAGTTCTACAAAAAACAGATTCTGTAACAGCTTTGTTCCCTAAGCCATCCATCTGGTAAACTCGCAAGATTCATTTTTCTCGCCATGTATATGTATACATTCAAACTAGATTGTGTTGTTTCTCGGTCATATAATATATGTAGGTATATGTTTGTTTATTTATTTAATTATGTTTAGTGTCTATTGGAGGTGGTGACCCTTTGAGAACTGTATGCAATACAATTTTACAATAAAGTTATTCTAAGTTCTAAGTTCTTTGGAAATGGAAAAGAATAAAAAATTGGACAAAGACAGGTAATATAGATCCATCTTGGATTACACAGTAAACAATTCCTCTAATCCCCATAATTGAGAATAAATATTTTTTTCTGTTTTTTTTTAAATCATTTGTGTGATCTTTAATAAAATTATAGCTGCATGATGACCATATGATGTCATCCCAACAGGCTTTAGAGATCACTACTGGGAGAGCTATTTTTGTAATTAAAATGGCCATTCTTGAGCCCATATAATATATAAACAATATCATTTCACAAATTTTATTAATATCAGGGTTATACTTACACTATTAGGAGAAGTGGATACATATTTCGATCTGAGAAATCCTTTGGAAATGTTAACTGTAAAGGAAGTTCTTTTAAGAAAAGAGAAAAACATTAAAGGCTGGTAGTTCGAAAGATATATTAAAAATATTATTTGAAAACATACTGCCTTTTCCAAAATTTTCTAGTATATTTACCATAGTCATCAATGTGAAGCATTCTAGTTTCTGTTCGTAGTTTTTTTCTCATTGAAACTGCTTCTTTTAAAACAGAGTTATTTTCTAAAATATAAAACTCTGTAAAATAAAAAGGCAAAGAAACAAATGTACATGCAAACTTAAACGATGGAAATTTTTAAATGCAATTTATATTACAAATTCAGTCCATATTTTTAAAGATCAATTTTTAGAAAGATATCTAAAGAGTAAAATAAATATGGGCATTCTGTATATGCATATATATTGTATATAGATACATTTCACTCATTTTTTTCCATTAGTACCTATTAAATCTTATTTCAATTTAAAAGAACAATAACACTTAGAGAACATTAAGCCAAAATGTCTTGCCATACTTCAAATGTGATCCAACTAGACTTTAATTACTGAGTCTTTGTGATGAGATTCATTGGCAACTAAAGCTGGAGTTTCAGCCTCCATTTCCAATAAAATTGGAAGTACCTACACTAAAAGATGCATGGGCCTAACTATGTGGAATCGGCATTTTCTCCTGTGTTTGATTTTGCTCTGCTAAGTGCAAGGATAATCTTCATATGTTTAATCAATATTCAATCTGATAAATGGCACCTAATATATTTGGTTCTTTTTATAGGTCTTTGGCTTTTATATATAGTCTTAAGGATGAACTCAGCAGAACATATGGTTATTTGTTAGCAAAAAGTGTCTTCCAAAGTATAAAAACAAAGTCAGCAACATTTTATTTTTGGAGATGCTAGGGTAACACTAGTCAAACATGAAATTAAGAGAGGTAACCACAGCATTTTGCTTAAGATGAAATCCTTGATTCATCATGCAACTCTGATAGAACTCTGGAAGTGCTTTTAACACTAAGATTATATCTTAAATTAAGTAAAATGGAAGACAGTTTTTGAATGACAAGATGATATTAGTGGATTTTGCTTTGTCTATGTATAAACACACATTTTTTTAAAAATTATCCTTCATCTACAAATGTCTAAAACTTTTTTTTAATTAGAATTTGAAGGGTTACATGCCTTTTTTTTTAAAAAGGCACCAGTTGCATATGGATAGTTATTTGATGTGTTTCTGCTAAACAAATTTTTAAACAAGTAAATCTCATCTGAATTTAATGAAATAATGAATATAACTAGGAAGCAGTTTGAGTATCAACTAAGCTGTTTTAAAAACAATACTTTGACTTAAATTCAATCATATAATTTTTATTTCATTAATAGGAATGATGGTGAAGTTTATATATAGGTATGTATATGTTTATAATTTCTCATGCAAAGCTATTTAAGATTTTTACACTGATACACATTTTACACATTTATCTATTTGTAGGACCAATGACACCGGCTTCCTTTCCTTTAAAGAACATTTACCTGTGAACCAGATAGTCATCACTGATACAAACAGACCTAATTCTGAAGCTGCCTGGAGAATTGGTCCTCTTCGTTGCTATGGAGATAGTGGGTATCAGCTCTTTTCAGCATTCCTATGCACAAGCTGTATAAGAAGCTGGTGTGTGTGTGTGGGTGTGTGTGTGTGAGAGAGTTCTGTTTGCACTAGTGGGAACAGATACCTTCTAATAATTGCATTGTCTGATTGTTTCCTGAAATGAATTTTGCAGTTTCTAAAGAAGCATATTTTTTTCTAAATAAGGCTTTGTGTGCTAGAGGTTCAAATTAAAGGCTTGTTCAGACTTCTGTCTCAACAATCGGGGAATAAAGATACAATTGAGAAACGAACAAGCATGACCTGAACACAGTAGGATTTTCTCATTCATATCCTTCAGCCACTAATCCATACTGAGAATCTGTTCTCTTCATTAATTAGAAGTAATATCCAACCATCTTGCCCATTAGTAGTTGAAATTATTATCGGCTATAAAATTTTATGATTCTCTTTTAAAGCTGTTGGTGGTAGCTGAAGTTGGTGGTTACCATTTCTCCTGTACAAAATTCCCTGTTTTTGTATGGTATGAAGGGCTCCCTTTTGCATTTCCTTGTTTCTCCCAACAATTCAGTTCATTGTATGACATTCTGGCTTTGCCTTCTCCATGTAAATATATATAATTATATCTTCCGTCCGCCTTCCCTTAGTTCTGCTTTGGTCAAATTAAAAAGTACCCCATCAACTTTTTTAAAAAAATATTTTTTGAATGATGCTCGGTATGCTATTTGCCTTTTTCCTAGCAGTTATACATTTCCTGGCTTCAAGGAAAATACTAAACTTTATGTTTAGCAAAATGCAATAACCATGTTCACACAACTTGAACTTCCCTAAGCATTTATAGCTTAAGCTAATGATTTGATTCACATAATAAAATAAGACAGTGCTTAGATACCTACAACACATTGGACAAAAAACTACCCCACCCTATTCTTCAGTAGAACTATGTTTTGTGCAAATCTAGCTATTGGTCAATTAATCCAACACATCCTTTCTGTGATAAATATGAGAATTAATATGTGTAAAGCTATTTTTTTAACCCAATGCATTTCTCTGTGAAATGGTTTAAATGTCTTTTCCATATTAATTCCTATTTATTTTGTGAAAAGTTTATTTGCTTTAATCACTCAAAAATAATATGAAGCTATCAAGAAACTTAATATTTTTAGCACATCAGGTCTTTAAAAACAATTTGTTCCCTATTAAGGTCTATGGAGGACATCACCTTTTGCCTCACTCAGTTGGAAGAACTCTGGTTTATTTTAATTTTTTTTCGTGATCACATTCCTGAAGTCCTCAGTTCTCTTTGTCATAATAGTACTCTATAGTACTTAACCTAGTACTGTATAAAATAATTAATTTATCTACTCTAAACACAACAAACATTTTCTCAGATTTATTGTACATTTATATACTGTACATCAGCCAGGTAAATGTATCTGGAAAGCTTCACAAACTTCACTGGTTCTTCACCACCATTTTTATTTTTCTTTATTTTAAGATAGAATTTGAATGATTTTGTATCAAATGTAAAAGGCTGTCCTATCTACCTTTTGCAAAACTTCCATGGGTGCTTAACAAACTGTCTTTTGAACTGCATGATTCCTTGAAAGATTATCACTGACGTTGAGGTGCTGCTATTTCAGATCTTTATACTATATGGAGAAGGTTATCAATTTCACAGCGTAAATGTTTTATGTGTGTTTAGAAAAAGTGTTTCCCAATTATCACCTGAGCAGTGCACAGAAGTGGCTGTTTGTAGTGAGTAAGTGTAGTCCACCATGTGGTGATTCTCAGTGATGGCATCCTAATTATGAGATTTTAGCCTAGTAAAATGTGGCTGGCCATTATGCTGTCAGGTTTTTGAAGCTGCACAAAATACATTTCTTTCAAGTATTTATAAACTAAACTTTGAACCTGACATAGAATAACTCTAAAGCACAGGTGTCAAACTCGACACATCACGTTGCTGTCACATGACATTTCCAAATGTTTTTCCCATTCACGGAGCTGGGGTGCGTGTGACCTGCACCTAACACATCTGGCCCATGGGCCACCAGTTTCACACCCCCATAAAAGAGAAGTTTTTTCATCTGTTTCATAGAAGTGATTTGGATGTTATACATAATAGAATAGAATAGAATTGTTTATTGGCCAAGTAATTTGTCTTTGGTGCATAAAAGAATCTATATTTTTGTTAGTGCTTTACTATTTATTGCTTGTATGATTTTATTCATTCATTTGGATGCAGTCATGACAAGTAACAAAATGAATGAATGAATGAATGAATGATGCCCATACCTGCAATGCAGAAGCCCTAACATATTTTCCCCCTAAGTTTCATTTTTTTCTGTTTTAATGAACTCTGACTAAAGGCTACAGTATTTCTTTGCTTCTTCATTTATCTGCCATATACAGTATAATTAACTATAGACAAGTTTGTTGTTCTTTGCAGGACAGTTATGGAATGCAGCTTCTTTCAGCACCGAAGCTTCATACCTTCTCTTTCCCACTTTCCATGCCGAGTTCACTGCAGACATTTCTTTCTTCTTCAAAACGACCAAGATGTCTGGAGTATTTTTGGAAAATCTGGGGATGAAAGATTTCATCAGGGTTGAAATAAGCTGTAAGTTTATCAAATGAAATTGCAGTGTACTGTTACTTTTCTGCAAATCTAATTAAATTATGAAAAATCTATGGAGAAATTTGTTCATCCAGGTCATGGTTGTCTCAAAGATGTTTTTCCAAAAGGCACCTGGACTTTATTGGTTTCTTCCTTGAAAATGTTTTGCTTCACATCCCAGAAATGAAACACTTTCAAGGGGAAAAAAACAAAGGAAGTCCAGTTATCTTTTGGAAAAGCATCTTGTACCTTCTTGAGTGCTTAATATTTGTGAAATTTGTATCTGTGTTTTAAATCTTAAAAGTGGAGATAAAATGCCAAAAGTTGAGAAGTTAGGACCCTTTAATATAATCAGTGTTCAGTGCCTTGAACCATTACCACAACATTGCTCCCATACATGTATGTGTGCATGCATGCATGCATACATAAAAACAAACACATTCTTCTTCAAAAGTTTTATTCAAACAAAGATAATATTATTTACCTCAGTATCGACTCTGCTGGGCAGCTGTCTCTTGTCTGAAGCAGCACAGAAAATTGTAACTTTTCACAGATAGTATATGAATTCTCAGCGGATTGCCTCTCCATCTCTTCTTAGATGATAATATATAATATTTATGTACTATTTATGTAATATACTTTTGGAAAGCAGCCTGATAATGGCTTGTCAAATAAGCTACCTCTCTTTCAAACTAAATAGCAATTGCTGCCTAAAATATTAGATCATGGGTCCCCAAATCTCAGCCTGCAGCCTAGTACCTGGCCACAGCCTGTTTTGAACTGGGATGCACAAACAACAAGCATGTGCAGCTTGAATGTACAGCTCTACTTGCACTGCTCCACTTGTGTGAACAGTGGTCATAAATAATGCCCGCTGTTTGCCTAGGATCATCCCTTCTCCCCCTCCGCCACCACCTGTCCACCAGAAAGGTTGGAGACCATTATATTAAAGGGAAAAACTAATTCAAGTCTTTTCATCTGCTGTTTTAGTCTATTAATGGAGGGTGTTGGGTTGTGGATTTATAATGAAAGAAGGCCTTTCCATCAGGCTGAAGAAACCAAAAAAGAACTACCATCATTTTGTAATATGGTTGTAATAACTTTGACATAAAATCTAATAAAAGAAGGCCCCCAAGGCCCTTTGATTCATTAAACCCTTGGTAAAAGCCAAAGCACATTATCACTAGGTAATGAGGTATGGTTTAGTGTTAATTGCACATGATCTCCTATATGGATGATACTTCAGTGTGTTGTATTTCATTCTCAAGGCTCTTATGTTTTTTAAAGTATACAATAAAAGCAAGACATTGACATGAAATTAGATCAGGATAATACAATCTGTCAAGATGATGTGTTAGCATGTGCACTGTAGAAATTAAAGAAATGTCTGAGGCGGTGCTTAGTCAGTTTCTCCATTGCGTTACGATTTTCTCATAGGGCAGATTATTATTTGGAGCTAAATGGCTGTGAGTACAATCCACAAATCAGTTGATGCTGGTGCTGGAACAGAGTCTAACTGTAAGGAGATCAATGTCATTGATTTCCTTCCATGAATAGAAGAGAGTTCCCAACCCCCTATGCCTAAGAAAATTCATTCCTATGGATTTAAAGATTTGTGTGAGTTATGTATGTATGTATACCAATGGAGTACAAATTTATCAAAAATCTACCTTCTCCCTTACATAGCTAGAGATACAAATTAGGGTCTAAATGTCCCTAACCTTATTTTGTTAAGTGTAATGAAACCCTGGTGAAAGTAATGTTGCTTCCATGGCCTAAACTTTTTAACAAACTGGAAAAGGTTGATAAATCAGAGTTACAACTTCTGTCCAAAGGTATTTTTCGGTGTATATACATTGTTATTATTGATCTAGTGTTGGCAATGTATCAAATGCCAGCTTCTGCTCTTGTCCTCTTGGAGATGAACCTCTCTTAATCTTGGAATTGATTTTGCCCTAAATGTCATACTGCCAACTCTTCCCTCTCACTTAGATTTCCTTCCCACAACTGTGGTCTATATGCCCAAACTAATCCTCAGAAAATATGAGGTAGATTGCAAGGGATGGAGATAAAATAAGGACTTAGTACAAGTCTCCTTTTAATAAACTATCTAAAATGCAAGAGAAATGGCACAACAGGGTTGATTAGTTCTTCAATTATATCAGTGGTAGAATTCATTTTTTTACTACCAGTTCTGTGGGTGTGGCTTGGTGGGCATGGCTGGGGAGGTCATGTGATTGGGTGGGCAGTTTCTGTAAGCAGGGAAATAAAGATTAGACTAGAAACAACACCAGAATGTTTTTTTCCTGTCTTCCTGACAGGATTAACCCTGTAAAGTGGGAAAAAAACAAAGATTTTTTTTCTAAATTGGGTTCTTCGAACTGCTTAAAAAAATTACTACTGGTTCTAGTGAATCTGCTAGAACCTGCTGAATTTCACCTCTGAATTATATACTTCTTTCTTAGAATATAAAAAGAAAAAAGACTTAATTCTCTTACCTTTGGTTTTTTTTCTGTTTATTTCGTTCTAAAGGCCAGTGTCTATAACCTCCAATTTTTGAACTATATAAGTCTCAACATATCAGTGATTTAACTATCAGAATAATCTTTATGATAGTGGTGACTCCACTTTTCTTTAAATCATTAGGAATAGAAACTTGCTTTCAGGTGTTTCTCTTTCAGCAGAATAAAAAGTTATATTTTAAGGGAGGAGGAAGATTTAAAGAACAGTTTTAACAGCATGTATCATTAAATTTAATAATATAGTTTGAACAAACATCCTGGTGTTTGTAACATGTTTAATATTGTCTATAATATATCTGAGTACATCTGAATATAGCAAATGTAGGTGAAAACCAACCATTAAATGTTCAATTACCGAAAATTAAAGCTGAGAATTGCCATATGAAAAACACTTTGGTATAGTTTTTTTAAAAAATATATCTCCCTTCTCCTAATGTGATCTAGATATTTCCATCATATTGTTTTATTGAAATCATTTTTATGTCTTATATTTTCTCCTATGTATTTTCTACATATTGTACAGTCTATTTCAATGATAATCAGTTTAATTTTTTAAGCAAATATTAAATAAATAACACAATATTTTTGTAAATGTTCTATCTCACTGATCCATCACAGGGCAAATTTCATGAATATTTCATGAGTACCTTCTATTTCATGACCATAGCAACCTAATATGCGACCATAGAGAAAATGAGAATATCTGACCAGGAATTTGATTTTACAAAGGAAGTTTGGCTCTGTAGATATGTACCAGAATATATACCAATGGTGGCCAACCTTTCACTTATTGAGTGCCAAAAAGTATGCACTTTGCATGTGCCATCCGCACTTGCGTGTGGCTCCTCCATGTGTGCTGCATGTGTAACTGCACCATCTGTGCATGCATGCAGCTTTTACATGTGCAATGCATGCAGCTTTTGCATGTGCAATGCATGCACACTGCATGCAGGCACCTCACACACACATGAGCAATCATCTGTGCATGCGCAGGAGAGCTCCAAAGACCAGCTGGATTTCCTGCTGCAATTGCGCGCATGCACAGCAGCGGACCAAAGACCAGATGGGTCTCTGCAATCGCGCATGCGTGGACGTGCAATCGTATGTGCATGCTCAGCTGGGGGTAAGTTGGCTGATAGTTTGTATGCCCAGCAAGATGGTTCTGTGTGCCACCTGTGGCACCCATGCCATAGGTTTGCCATCACGGATATATACCATAGATGATTCACTATGTGAATTCAATAATCACATACAATAAACTCTTAAAATATTACTACCACAGTTATGTACTTGTTATCAGCATAACATACTAAGTTTCACCTTATGTATTCCAGCTCCTAAAGACATCACTTTCATGGTTGATGTTGGAAATGGCCCTGTAGAGGTTACTGTCCAATCCCCTGTGCCCTTGAATGACAACCAGTGGCATTCTGTGCATGCTGAAAGGAATCTTAGAGAAACCGCTCTTCAGGTAGACAACTTTCCAAAGAAGACTTTAGAAGCACCCGCTGAAGGACATTTTCGATTGCAGCTAAATAGTCAATTATTTGTAGGTAGGTATAATCACTGGTACTACCCCCCCCCCTTTTAATTTCTTTTTACAAATGCTATTCTCTTAGAGTAAATGAATACTCTTTTAACTATATTTGTTATTATTGATTCCTCAATGAATGTCTACGAAAGTTTCGATATTTATACTATTTGAAGATACATTTAGTAACTTTTTTCTTGAATTTGTACAGTGATATAAATTGTCTCACCAATGAATAAAAAACTAAAGACTAAGCAATAGAAAAAAAGCTCAGAATTCACATAAAAAATGATAACGGAAACTGTATTCCATTCTCAAATATGTGTATAATGTTCACTGCTTACTTAGTAGAAAACAGGAATCAGCAAATCCACAATCCTAACTCTTTAGGTTGCCATAGTATTTTGTCTCATTGCATGACAGAATATACAGCAATGCCATAAAAGATAGAAAATGTATTGTTGGTATACTAAAATATACAATTTTGAAGACAAGCAATGAATTCCTTTGGATACCTATTCCAGAAATAGAGTCCCAATGAGCAGTCACCATTAGTCACCATTTTTGCATATTCTTGAGAATTTATTGCAAACAAGGTGTTTATTGCAATTCCCAAAATTTCTCACCACTACAGTATATTTAAGATAAACTTGAAATGCAAGTCTTTGTGATATTATTTCCCCTCTATTATGTTTTTAAAATAAAAATCCCACACTCTTGGAGTTATTTCTCTTGCCTGGCTTTTTGGGAAGTTGGGTTGGGTTGTTTTTTTTTTTTTTTTTAGCTATTACAACATACGGTTTTAATTTTCTGCACCCAATATTCTAGATGTATGTATTTTTCTAATTGCAAAATTATCAAATGAAGATGAAGCCACAGAAATTATAGAACTGGAGACCAATTGATGGTAATCCCATGATTTAGAAACATGTAAGTCTAAGTACAAATCTCCAAAGCCTATGTCTATATTATATTTTAGGCTACTAACTTTATTTCAATTGTTTCCTCCACTTATACTATCATTGCATATTAGACTCTCACTAGATTGCAGAAAGGACATCCTGCTTGATAAATGAAGTCAAGGTTGCATGTTGAGTTAACAATACTGGAGCTGACTGATGGAATAGACCTCCACCTCCTCCTTTTCTGCACTTTGCTTCTTTTCTTTCTATCCTGCTCAGTTTCACTTTAATGGATTTTTTTAAAATACAAGATCTTTATTTATTGATTTAATTGCTTTATATGGCATTGTATTTGATGTCTGTAAGCCACCTATAATTGCCTTTGATGAGACGGTGGCAACAAGTTTGAGAAATAAATAAAGAAATAAATTATCCACTGGTGCATTAATATGGAATCAATGGGAAATATATATATTTTTAAAATATTGTACAATAAAACCTTAATAAGAATTTCATTTGTTAAAGGATCAATTGTGGAATATAAGCTTTACCTTACTTATACCTGAAACAGGGGCATCTGCATCCAAACAGAAAGGTTTTATGGGATGTATTCGCTCTCTTCATCTAAATGGACAGAAACTTGACCTTGAAGAGCGAGCCAAAGTGACTCCTGGTGTCAAACCAGGATGCTCAGGTCATTGCAGCAGTTATGGTAACCTTTGCCAGAATGAAGGGAAATGTGTGGAAAAACCCAATGGCTACTTGTGTGATTGCACCAATTCGCCATATGAAGGACCATTCTGCAGAGAAGGTAGGATGGCTGAATGGATTCTCAAATTTCTTTTTGCTCATTCAATGCACCTTGACCAAACTGTATTATATAAAATGTCACTTTCTAATTTAAATGAGCTAGATCAGTGGTTCTCAGCCTGTGGTCTGCAGATCCCTTGGGGGCCAAGATGTCATCACAGGAGTCCATAAAGGCTTAAATAAATGTTATTGTTTGAAACTTGAATTAGGTCTTTGGTGTCATGGGCACAAAAAGTATTTAAACGGGGTCCATGATGGTTGAGAACCACTGATCTAAATTCTCAACAAACCTAATATAATTTTTGGGTGAGAAGGTGTACCATTTTTTTCTCTGTTGCCCCATTTTCATTAGGAATTTGGGAAATCTATTTTATTTTTAAGAGCTGTGGTGGCACAATATTCCTCTGGCATATTGGCTGGCTGGCAGGGTTGTTGGTGTATACAAAACTGTAGCTCTGTGCCAGTAGACACTGAGATTGCAACCCTACATCCTTTCAGCTGAAGCAACTATAGAGTCTTGTGCCAATAAGGACACCAGATCAACAATCTTCTTCCCACTGCCAATTGGGTGCTTGACTGGTCTTATACTGCTTTTCAAATGCAGAGGAAACATTTTCAATGACAATGATGCAACGGTTCAATTTGATGTCAGATTAACGGCTTCTTTAACGTATCATTGGTGCGCTTTCTCACGCCTTTGTTCAAAACCTCCACTAGATTCTATGCAAAGGTCCCATAATAATATTGTATCTGATTTCAGAGATGCACACATGGAGATCAGTAATCTAGATATAAAGAAATAATTTGAAACCTGGAATAAGGTCATGTCTTCCACAACATAAAACTATTTTAATTGTCAAGACTTTTGTCGTTTGAAAACTCAAAGAATAAACAAGTAAAAAACTAGTGGAAGAATCCCTTGATGATTTGTATTTTTATATGTCCTGTGGAACTTACTTCTCATGGCTTGGGAATTAATTATTTTTGGAGTAGTTACTTTTGTAATTATATGTTAATGCACTAAGATTATCATCTGAGAGGAAAAAATAGAACACAAAATGAAGACAATGTGTGTTTGTCATAACTTTATAGATATTAACTTTCTTATAGTGTAGGCTTTAGGTGGCATTTTAGGTGGAGTGGAAAACTCTAATGATCCTCCATAAACCATCTCTTTTTTTAAAAGATTACAGCCCAGATCTATTTGAGCATTTCAGTTCTAATTGTTACTGCCTCTTGCAAACTGGCAATGCCCCATTAACAACAAGTGATCCTTGGCTATTTAAAATGGTTAGAAGAACGTCGTATAAAGTGCACAAGTCTTGTTTGAAAAATGGGTATGGTGAATAATAGAGTGCCCTCCATTCAAATAAATGTGCTTAACTGTGCTTTCATAGGTTTTTTTAAAAAAGAAGGAATGATCTTTCTTCTGTACATATAGTCCAAACTAAAACATTAGATTATGTTTAGTGAGGAACTAAACATTGCAGAATGAAATGGAGTTTGATGTGAGAGGACCTTTCCTCAGTCTTCCCCAGATTTACATTCTTTTTTTTTTTGGAAGGGGGGACGACAAATTGTTTTTCTAGGTGAAGATAACTGAACATTTTCAAGAGTAGCATATTTTCGTGCTCTTCTAAAATTAATTTTAGTGAGTGTAGGTTTTTTTTTTCCTCCTAGCCAACATGGCTTATTTACTTTTTGTTTCTTTCCTAAAATAAGTCACACTGATAAATATTTTGGAGTTTTCGTAGTGATTGTCACTGAGAAAGCAAGAAAGAATGAATTAGGATAGGATCTTCTGAAAAGCAAACAGCATGCCAGAAGCTGTTCTATTATTTCCTTGACTGTTGCCAATGATTATTTTATACAACTTTTAAATATTTGAAAATGTTGCTGCTACTTCTCAGTATTCCAAACAATGAAACCCCCCTAGGCAATGTATTCATAAGCCTTCACTGAAAACTGCAACCTGCTGGGAGTTTGTCCTCATCTATGGACTCACCTCTCAACCGTTACTAACTCACTTCTTCCAGTGACTTCAGAATCCATTCTCCTCCACATGTTTCAGCCACATTTCACCCCCAGCCTTTCTCTACAACCAATCAGGTAGCTACAGAGAAACACCGCTATTGTAATACATGTTCAGTAAAATGATTCAGGCTGGCAAAACATTATCTGGTTCAATAACATATTTCCTCTGATAATATACAGGCAATCCTCAACTTACAATAGTTCATTAAGGGACCATTAGAAGTTACAATGGAATTGAAAAGGATGACTTATGGCCATTTTTCACACTTACGACTGCTACAGCATCCCCGTAGTCATGTGATCAAAAGTCAGACACTTGGCAACTGACTCATATTTATGATGGTTGCAGTATCTCGGGTTCATATAGGTCCCTTTTGTGAGCTCTGACAAGCAAAGTCAATGGGAAAGCCACATTCACTTAACATCTGTGTTACTAACTTAACAACTGCAGTGATTCACTTAACAACCATGGCAAGAAAGATCATAAAATGGGGTGAAACTCCCTTAACAAATGTCTCACTTAGCAACAGAAATGTTGGGCTCAATTGTGGTTGTAAGTCGAGGACTAGCTATATTTAGATTGTTAGATTTTGCATCTGGAACTCAACTAAGGGGAATAAAGATCCACCTATGGAAAGATTTGGAGTTTCTTGGTTCATATAAAATTCATATTTTCCAACTGTAGACTGTAAAAACACAAAGCATACACAAATGCATCTGCTTTGTTGATTCTAAAAATTCAATTTCGACAGCTCCAATAGTTTTCAATCTAGTGCACTGAATCTGATTTTTGCATTTTCTTTGTATTTTTAGAAGTCTCTGCAGTGTTTGAAGCAGACACTTCTATTACCTACACATTCCAGGAACCTTATCCTGTAACTAAAAATGCAAGTTCTACATCTTCGGCCATTTATGCGGGTACATCCATATCGAAGGAAAACATTGCTTTTACTTTCCTGACAGCAAATGCTCCAAGCCTTTTGTTTTACCTCAATGCTTCTTCTTATGAGTATCTGGCTGTTATTTTATCCAAGAATGGTAAGTGTGAATGTAAAGCTTAACAATTCCATGACAATGCAGCTTCACCTAGTCAGAAAACAAAATTGAAGGGAAGCTTTGAAACCTGGTTGCATGAATACCATCATGTTGTGAATTTTAATTAACCAGATAATCAAATTTTCTATTCTTGAACTTCCATCCAGAATCACAAAAATATGTCCTTTCCTAAGAGCCATATTGCTGAAGGTGAATAGTACTGTGATTCACAGTTGCTGACAATGCATAATATCATTTGCATTTGGCAGAAACCCATTTGCTTCACATAATTTTTATGAGAATGAAAAATGCTCATCCTGTGAAATTATATCTCCAGGTAAGTATACCTAATTGTATGGAAACACTGACCCACTGATTATTTGACACATTATATTTCTACTTTTTCAAATTTATCTGGTATTAATTTTGTCATAGTTAACTTCATTCTTCATCACCTTCATTTCTTTACTTCCTGTTCTGTTTTATCTTGATTAGTGATGGTTTGATCTTGTTCTTTATATTTCTGTAATGATAAAAATCCCTGATCTGGAGAAAATCTACACGATCATGTTATTAACCCTAAACTGGTGAGTTTCTGATGTTTTACATGGACATGTTTGAATTTTGAGATTTTTTTGTAATAGTATACTACCTTTATATAAGTAAAGATACAAAAAATACAACCTCAGTTTTTATTGCAATCCCAAAAAATTTCTATTGTTCCTTTCCATGTGTATTTGATAGGCATAATATATCTACACATTTTTGAAAATTTCTAGTATATGAAGATATACAAAATTTCTAGTATATGAAGATATAAAAATCCTAATCTCCACCCTCACGAAATATTTCATTCCCCATTTTTGCAGATAACTAGTTATCCAATTATTAATCTTAAAATTTCAGGATTGGTTGCATCTCAGTACAAAGAACAGTGGGAAACTAATAAGTGTGCTTTATAACCTTTATAGTGAGTTTGAAGAAATCTTATTCATTGCACTGCCTTGCTTCAGAGATGATAGTAGACGGATTCATGGGTGCTATTTGCAGTGTCAAACATAAATAATATGTATATTTATCTATTCTATCATGTTTGTAAAACCTGAATCAAAAGAAGCCCCATGCAGTGCAGAAGATTCAAACTCCTAGTAAATTTCACCACTGCAGAGAAAAGATGCACTATTTCATTACTTTTTTTTTGCAGTTCTTCATCTTCTCAGAAGACTCAAATATTTTTTCCTAACAAAACTTGAACCAGATTTTTGAAAGGCCCATAATGCTTTTCCTAACTACAATATATAAATTGGACACTGACATTTTAATTCAAGGCTTGCCTGGTGGAATTAGGCCCCCTTGCATTTATTATAAATTAATTCTGGTAAGTGTCTGGATAAGTCTGGTCCTAGAAATTTAGAATGACATCACTAATTATAATTTATTTTCTTCCCTTACATTCCCTGATTGTTCCTGGAAGTTCAAATCGATTCATTTATTTATGTAGCCACTGCTTAGTTTTATCATCACTGACCATTTATTTCTTCAAATATGCTTTCCAATAATGCTTTAAAAAAATGGAAAATGGTATTTCAAGTGAATAATATGGGAGTACTGAATAAAAGATTTAGCTATCTGTCCCTCGATCTAACACAATTTTGATTTGAACATCATAGCATTTTAACTTATTATTAAGTTAATCAGATGCCTTCTATATTGTTCTGGTTCTCTTTTTATATTCCTTGAAATGAAAAGTATTAAGATTTTAGATTATATAGGACATCTAACCCTCAGCCACACTTTGAACTCAAAACTTGATTTAAATCATATCAAAGGATTTTTCTGTATGCAATAAAGTTAATAACATAGGTTCTTACAAAATTGGTGTATAAGACCATTATATCAATCAAAAGTCCCATGTTATCTTAATCTTGATGCCCTTTATGAAATCAGTTTGTGCAGGACGAATGATTGCAGGTAATATCTTCTTGCCAAAGTAGCTGTTACAATCACCACTTCAGAATGTATTATATATTAGACATTAATTTGTTCACTGGATAGGATCCTTACCAGCCTTCAAAATTATACTAAAATAAGTTACATATTAAAAAACTAAAAGGGTTTTCTTTTCATTTCTGTAATAACTCCAGAAGCCACTTTCTCCTTGAATTTGTCATACCATTCTATAGCTATTGTATCTTGTCTGGAAGCCATTCTTTATTTTATTATATCAATACTATAGATTTCCTATAATATCCTGGGTGCAACCCAACATATCTGGGTATACATCCAAAGTTTCTGGGAGAGTTATTATGCTGGAAAAAAAATATCTGATTATTATCTATATCTACTTATGAGGAATGTAAATTATAAAATAATAAAATAATTAATTTCATTGCCATTGAGGTATTTTTCCCCCTTGGCCTCAAATGTCTTATTAGATATTCTGCTGTTTTACAAATGTTTTCAACAATAATGCAATAATTTCCTAGGTTTTTCTCCTTATTCACAAATTTGTTTAACTTGATTTTTAAAAAGTGTTCTGTCCTTATATATTTAATTCTAAATATATATTTAATTCTAAATATATAATATATAAAGCATACAATTAGTCCAATTTCAATATAATACATCTCAAAGCATAATATACTTTCTGAATGTGTTTTATGGTATATCCATTCAGTGCTTAATTAATTTCTAATTCATGTTTCCTACATTGTGATTCAGGTTATTTTCTGCCATATCACGTTGGATAAAATGTTTTAAATGTATCCCCAAATTAGTTGAATCTCTATTTATCATGCTTTGAGATCTATTAAATCTTTGCTTTGTTGTCCCACATTTAGCTGATCTGCCAGCAAGGAAATAGTAGGAAACTATTAACGGGGATATTCTTATCCAAGGTAAATGGCATTAGTTCGGATGTATGATCAGAAATTAAAATGTAACCAGTGTTCCACATATCAATTGAATTAAGCATCCGATGTGATATTAAGAATAATGCAGGCTTGAGCATGTGCCAGGTGGGGGAGATTTAAAACACACTTGAACTCTCTATATGTCCATTTAATTACACTCCTGGATATATCTGTAAAGAACAGTACAAGTTTGGGACTGTTTTCTTTTCTGAAATCTTAATTCTGGTCTAATAATGGATTCAAAACTCAGTTAAAGACAATTGGCAACAATGATCTAACCAGTTCCAAAGGTGCTTTTTCAAAAAGTAACTGGACTTTGTTTTTCCTTGAAGATGTTTTGCTTCTCAGCTTCTTCAGTTCTGAAGAACTGATTGGAAGGATTTATATTCCTGGCAGTCATCTAGTCAATTCTCTAACTTGTCACCCAAAGTAATTAGTAAAGCAATTACATAAAATATTAGGTTTGTCCGTGTTTGGAGCATAAAGGTGTATCTATTCCATCTAGTAATTTCTACAGTTGGCACTGAAATTATATAGTGAATTTCAAAATCTAAAAGTTCTTTTTCAAATATAAAATTAAAATATGTCACTAAAACTGCCATTCTGGCAAAATTGAAATTTTAACTTACAGGTAGTCCTGGACTTACAATCATAGCAGTCACTGGGTTAGATAATTATTGTCAATTCTCTTTATTTTGGGTAATACATAACTGGGACACATTTGTGGCTGTTTACAACTTCCCACCATCACATTTTATGACAATTTCACCCATAGCAAACCATTGGTCATAAAAGGTCACAAAATTTTATGACTTATGACAACTTATGACCATGATGGGGAAGCTCCCTTATGGTTATAAGTCGAGAACTATCTTATCGATATGCAGCTTAGAAAAATATGTAATTTAAAAAGCAAGCATTTAAAAATGGAGACGGATTAGAACAATTAAAAATGTTACATACAAACCTCATAATAAACTGTTTACACAAAGTTCCAAATGCCTAATAATTAATTAAAAAGTAAAAATATTTGCAAATAAATCAAAGCATACCCCCCCAAACCCCACTCCTTTCTCTCCCGTTGAAGTTTCAACTAAATAAGCAATAGCACTTAGACTTATAAAGCACTTTACAGCCCTCTCTAAGCGGTTTACGTTCAGCATATTGCCCCCAACAACTTGGGTCCTCATTTTTCCCACCTCAGAAGGATGAAAGGCTGAGTCAATCTTGAGCCTGGTGAGATTCGATCTGCCAAATTGCAGGCAGCCAGCAGGCAGCAGAATTAACCTGCAGTATTGCACTCTAACCACTGTGCCACTGCGGCTCTATAATAAGGAGAATTAAAGAACCAAATAAAGACAAAAACACAATTTTGTACTGCTGAAAGACCCACTGAGCCGCTGAATAATTCCTCAGCAGATCACTGTGGAACTTCTGCATCTGCTTGTATAGCCTTCTGTGGTTTGAAATAATTAACAGATTTTTCAGGCTAATAGAATTTCTTTGTACCAATTTCCAAGGATAAACCAAATTTTGCAGTATTTTGTCTGGCTAGAAGAAGAGTTTTGCACAAATCTCTTTGCTTCTTTATTAATTACTCACAAAGGTTAGATCAACAAACAACATAAGCTTCTTTCCATCATGGTCCAAGCTTCTTACAATTCCAGTGGTGTCTGATATTTTGTCTTGATCAGATTTTCCAAAAACTTCAGTAAGAAAATGATTCCTAGATTGTGAAAACTTGCTTCTAGGTGGCACTCAATATACTTCCTCTGAAATTGCAGCTGAGGAAAATAATCCTAGAAATATTTCAATAGCTTATTATTATTCTGAAAATGGAAGAATGAAAGTAACCACTTTTTTTTCCTGCTCCTTTGGCCTTGGATACAATCTCAGCTTTCTTGCCTAGAGAACAGCTCTTTAATTATTGCTCTGTCTCAGGCAGTTAAAGCTGCAGTTAATTTCTCATTTGTTTTCAATTTAACTTCTTGGTCTTTTAACTACTTCTTGATCTTGCTGCATCTTCTCTCAGCCTTCTCAGCAAATTGTTAACGTAGTGAATTTAATAATTTCAAAGGTGTTTATTTTGTGAACGTCAGTTACCATGTTTGGTATAAACATAGTGTCTGTGTAACTCCCCTCACAGTTGAGGAACCCACTAGAGTTCCCGTCTGATGAGGGGGATTTTTTTTAAAAAAAAAATACTTTAATCTCTTTAACTCTTGAAGCTTTACATCCTGACTCTGTAACAACCTATCCAGAAGCTGGGAAAAGGGACTTTATGAAAGTTTGTGCTGTAAAAAAAGAAAAGGGTATCTACTTCCTAGTTTTATGAGCCACTATAGTTAGTCTCCACTTACCAACTGCTTTTCAGTAACAGTTTGAAATTACAACAATGCAATGAGGAATCTTGTGGCCGGTCCTCAAACTTGCAGCTAGTGTAGCCATTAAATTTTGTAAACCAAAGAGTCTCCTGTGTGTGAGTTGGTTATCGTTATATCTTTTTTTAATAAATAAACCCACTCTGTCACATGAATGCAATTCAGGCATATGGCAGCTGGTGCATATTTACAAGACTTGCAGCATCCCTTGCAGTCACATGATTGCCATTTATGACCATCATAGCTGACTTTCAACAAGCAAAGTCAGTTGGGAAGCTGGCTGGAAGTCAAGTCATGGTCGTATCATGGTGCACTGTGGGTGATTCACTTAAAGCCCACCACCAGAACTAGCAAACCAAAATTGTAAGACAGGTTCAGTTGTAGGATGTTTCACCTTATGACAATGTAGCTTACTGATGGAGCTGAGTTCTAATTGTAATTGGTAAATGGACACTATATGTATTGTCAACCCAAAATCGTAAGCAGTACCCTTTAAAGATCTGTCACCTATTCTTTTTGCTGTCAATTTATGCTGTCCCATAGTACACAATCTGCAGCAAAAGTAATAATAAAATATATCACTTACATTTCCATGATATTTCCAAAAAAAAATTCCAGTTGGAGGTAAAATGCAGTACCATCAAATAGCCAGATGTTGTTGTGTGCATCTTTAATATAGCAATCTTTTGAAGCAGTGTTATCTATTGTTTTTCTTTTTTTATGGAGACTTATCCCTAAAATGAACCTTTCCATACCCAGTTTTGAATTGCCAACTGCATGGTAGGTTCCAAAAATTCAGATTTGTCATAAAACTGCATTCTACATCATTGTTCCGGAAGTCTTTGATAGGGTAAGTTTGATTTAAAATGAAAACTGATAAAAATCTGCCCACTTCAAGTAAATACTTTTCATTTGTTTGAAGATCCTTTCACATGAACATAATATTGCTTTCTGTTCCAATAATGCAGATGTATAGTGTACTCTATGCAGTATAGTGTGACTGAAAGGGTAATAAGGAATAATAATAATAATAATATTGTACAGATATGTCAGCCATTTATTTTGCTCTCAGATGAGATACTAAATTGAAGAATTTGAGTCAAGTGAGTTATCTTATCATCTAGAACTATAAGCAAAAATCTGAAATCTGAAATGTATTTATTCAGTCAATGACCGGGCAACATAAGATGATAAAAAGACAGATAAAAGACAGCAATTACAACCAGAATCAACAAGGAGAAGTAGGTGCAGTTATATATATATATATTGACAACTAAATAAAACAAATGTTGAATACTCTAAATAACCCTATTACAATAATATCCTATTTATTCATCTAACAATAATAAACTAATTGATAAAACTGCTCATTAAAATGTATGTCCTCTAAACATTATTAGAAAATAACTAAGCAAAATATTTATAAAAAAATAAGGATCTTTGTTCTTTAACCAGATTTTCCTTATTATCATTGCAGCGGCACAATTTTTTGCTGCTGCGCAAGCAGTAGCTACATTCGAGTCCCAAAGAAGATGGTTTACATAGAAATTATCTGATCTCCCTAGTAATCTCTCTAATAGAAGGGAAATGTATGGTAATATGATATTCCTGTAGTACTTGCAGCACAATAAGACATGTGAGATGTTTTCTACTTCCCCATTGCCACATGTACAGGTTCGCTCAGCTATTGGGATTTTTTTTCATACCTGCCTAGAGGAGTGCCAAAGGGATAAGCAGAAATCTGGTTATGAGGTAATGGTTCTTCCACATACCTCAATGTTACTTCCTCTTGCACTATAGGGCCAATATTCTCCTTTATTCTTCTGGAGTTGGCTTTGGTTTGTATCAGCTCTAATGGTTACTGCTGCTAGAGAGCTTCCTATTTAATCACCATTTGCGTTAAACTCCTGCTCATAGCTTTATATCTGGCTAAAGAGGAACTTTATTAATTTGCAAGTTTGTTATTCAGTAAGCAGAACATGTGCATGTGAGAAACCTATGCTCAATCATAGTGAAGTCCATTCTGCTTAGTGAGGCTTCCTGCCACATTTGGGATAAATTGAGATGAGAGTATATTAGTGTAGAAGGGAAGTGATGAGAAAGGAAACTCATGGTTAAGCACAGTTAAGTCTTATACTGGCATTGGCTCTTAGTGCTGAGGATTGAAAAATCATTATGGATGAACTGTATTTATTATTATCAACAGCGTGGACAAGTTGCTTAGGATATTTAGGGGTTGCTTCTAATGCTGACAACGGTGGTGAAAGATTAAGTGTGAAGCTGTGAAAAATGGACAAATTGAGAGCTCCCCAAATGTGCACCATACATTTTGAGCTTTTCATAATACTTAATACTTAGCATTTTGAATCCCTGAGTATGCAAGATGAATGTCAAGAGGTCACCTCTTAACAAAAAACCTCTGCGTAGTAGACATTTTAGAAAGCATGGAATATAAAGCTGAATTGATAGGGACTATTTTCCTACTTAGGGCACTGCAGGTTAGTGTGAAGGACCAGGAGATGTACAGAAGATTCAAACTCAGCAGCCAAGAGACAGTAATTGGATTAGAGAAAGAGAGAGGGGAAAAAAGCAATTCAAGCAATATGCAGGTATTTCGCACATTGCATTTTGGTCGCCCCATTTGTCCACACGGGCTGTTTGGGATAAAACCCATTTAATAGCTATAGGCAGCAGAGGACAGTTGGAAAATGTATCCCATCTTATTAACAATAGGCAGTAGAGGGCAATTGGAATAAGCCTCCCTTCCCTTTTATATATGCATCCCAAGCAATATATTGGATATGACAGGCCATTTGTCTTCATGATACTGTCGTTTCTCAGGAGGCCTGCTTTGGCCTGTTGTCTGCACACCTTGTTGAAACCCCTTATAAAGAACACATCTCTAGGGTCTTGTGCTTTGTGAAAGCACATTACTTTAAAAGAATGCTGAAAGGGGAGGAAAACATACAGGTTTTTAGTCATCCTGATCATAGTCTTAACAGAAGTAATTGAAGCAAGCAATCTCAGTTATGCATCAGCTGAGACTCTGAACTCCCCATCACATTTGGCAGGGCAGACCTGTTTAGCAAAATAATTCGAGTGGTATATACATATAATAATTTATTATTCTTCCTCAGATTCAAATAATCAAATGTAATCTTCCCTTAAATTATAGTTGCTACTCTGCGATTGTACAGATGACTATGAACAAAATGGGTGGAGTATAATCCAGCATAAACCAGTTTGGTGTAATGCAGAGGTCGGGAACCTTGGCTCTTTCATGACTCATGGACTTCAACTCCCAGAATTCCTGAGCCAGCATGGCTAGCTCAGGA
>JAEANM010002113.1:0-25433 GCA_017656035.1 Myanophis thanlyinensis
GGCTCCTTCATGACTTGTGGACTTCAACTCCCAGAATTCCTGAGCCAGCCATGTTCATTCTGGGAGTTGAAGTCCACAAGTCATGAAGGAGCCGTAATTGCCCACCACTGCCCTACGCCATTTCAGACAAAGGGTTGTCCAATCTCTTCTTAAAAACTTCCAGTGATGAAGCATTCACAACTTCTGGAGGCAAATTGTTCCACGGATCGTTAATTTGATTAATTTCACGTTAATGGAGTTTGTCCAACAGGTAATCTCGAGTGTGGGAACAATGGCTATCTAAATACAGGCATGCGAGGCAAGCCACAATGATGTAATGCACACCTGACGTCACCTAACTCTCCTCTTTGTCACGCCCCCCCCCCCCCGGGTGTCCTATCCAACATTAAGCGACGCCACATCCCACCTCCTAACGCCCAAGTTGTTTTTTTTCCTGTGCACTTTTCTTTATTTGCTGATCTGTCCCTTAAAAGCTCTGATTTTTAAAATTCTAACTTGCTTTAATTCCCCCCCCCCTCATCTCCGGATCCCACATCTGGCAGCTCTAACAGCGCACCTACCGCTGTATCTGTCGGTCAAGCTGTAGAAATCGTATTGATCAAAGTATTCCACCTCGAAAGCAGTCGGGCGCAGCTTCTCGGCTTGGACAAAGGAAGTGGACATGATGAGACGTCTCTTGCTCCCAGACTGCAGAGAAGAAAACAAACAGGCGTTTTGCACGACTTCCAAACTTGTTTGGGGGAAACTGGGTGTCTTGTGTATATATATCTCTCTCTCTTTTTCCAAGAACGCCCACAATTGCATCAGTTTTTCCCACCCCTTAAAGCTGCAGGCAAAAAAACAGCCCAGCTGATGCAATGACTGATAAAACAGATGCCAGGCCAATACAATATTGGAGTTTAGCTTCAGACAATTTCCTCAGTCAAGGATGAAGAAAAAAGTGCATTCTTGGCATGTGTATTTAGGGTTTCCTTAATACCTTGTTTGAGAACAACAACAAAAGGCAAAAGATTTCTCTTTAAGGTCCATACAAATAGTGCTGACACTATCTTAGCCAGTTTTTGCTTCTGAGTTGCTGTTACCTATGTGGATTTGTCTTGTAAATAAATGAAAACAGTCCTCCATGTGCTGCAGTGCTTAGGCTCGTATGTAATCTGTCTACATCCTGTGGGTGTTAGTGCCTTTGGTGAAAATTGAAATAGCTCATCATGCTTTCAATATGTATTCACCATTCCTTAGTGTGGGCTACTCGTTAAAAAGAAGGGACTAGGGATATATGAGGTGGTCTTCCAGACATGTTGGAAACAAAGATCAATTTAAAATTTGTGTCATCTTGAGCAAAATTATTCTATTTACTGTTTTGTTTTCAAAAGTACATGTGAACTGTAAAACTCTTTTGTTTTAAATGTTATTTGCTAATTAAAATGTTTAACTTGCCTTATAGGGAGTGAAATGTATTAGATTATCCTTCTGGGCTTGGAATGTGGGGTTTTGAGCTGCTAAATGATGTTAGTAAATATAAACATATTGTATGCATTTTGCATTTTATGCAGAATGATGTTAATAACATAAAATATTTTAGATGTTTACAGACTATGAGTGCAAGTACCATGTGGCTCTAAAACTGTGCTTTTACAGCTGACTATAAGCTTTCAAACAAGGCAGAGAGTTCACTCTAACATGAACTACAACTCTCATCTTCCTATCACTAATGCTGAATGGGAATGGTGGTACTTTAAAGCCAAGTCATCTGAAGAAACAGCTGGAAGAAAAACTGTCGAAAATTTGGATTTTTCATTTCAAAATCTTTTGAAACGTAAAAATTTTCAACAGAGACACTGCTTTCCCCCACCCCATCCCTAAATCACCATAGGCGCTAAACCAAATTATTTGGCATGGCAACATCCTTGAATTGTCTTCCTTTTATTGTGATAGTCCTGACACTAGGAGTGTCTACCCCATTTGGACTTCGCAGTCCCCCTGGACAGGGCCCTCTTGTCTGCTGCTTTTTTTTTTCTTTTTTACATTTTCTATTGGCTATTAAGATATTTGCCCTGGTCTGGACTATGTCCAAGACAAACAGATGGAATCACAAGGACAGGCTGAGTCAGTGTTATTGTTGAGCTTCAAGGTGACTTACTCTGAGTTTATCTCTCTACAAACACTGCCTTTTCTCACCCACCTCCAACAGAAATCCATTCAGCTATTTTTAAATGTTCATTACTGCTTTCTCTAGCCTAGGTATTAATTTGAACACATCAAATCTGGGTTGTTTTGGGAGGTCCCATCAAAAGATAATTGATGAGGTGTTAGCTTTTGAATTCAAATAGGAATCTAGAGTTAGAGGCACATGTATTTTGTTCCCAGTGCAAAACAGTCATGATACATCGATTCCTTTATTACATAACTGAACAAATCAACAGTGTGACCAGGCACAGGGAAAGAAGAAAGGGGAAACATTTGAGCAGACTCCATGCAAGAGAATGATACATAAACGTTCTCCATTTTATCTAAACCTCACCTTGAAGCTACTGTTGCTCAAATAATAGGGAAAAAATGGAAAGGTATTGGATGGTATACTCTCCCCCCCTCCATTTTCCAGTTAAGAAGAAGTCAAATTAGATAGATATATGTAACTGCAGAAGAGCTATCCCATATGGCTAATTTCATACAGAGTGGACCCAGCCAACATATGGCCACCTTCAGTGAGAGATCAGACATCAGAGGAAAGAAAAGATGAAAGGGGAAGGGAGGAGAGAGGAGAGGAGAAGTTTGGACATGGAAAAGAAAGAAAGCATTAAAGTAACATAAATATTGTTTCTCTCCAGTTCATATAATTCTACCAAAAGGAGAGGATCTGCCCTTCTGCAAACTTCTCAATTGGCTATCTGGCCAAGTTAAAAAATTGAATTGAAGTCCCACCCCTTTATACACGTGTCATATATGCATGTAAAAAGCAATTGGGCTTCAATTGCAGTTGCAGCCACCATTTTGAATTTTTTGATACCCTGTGGATGCCCACTATATAGCCATGTATGCAACTTTGGACTATGGCTGTATACATAAAACCCTGTGGGCATGTCCAAAAGATTTCAATAGTGCAATTTTAAGAGGTTATTACTCTTGGTAAACAACTGGTTGTCTGAAATAGATGTTGATCATGCAGAGATATGTTGCTAGATGCTGATCTAGCTACTACTCGCCCCCATTTAGATCTACACTACGCTTATGTGTGCAGACTATACTTTAGTGTTACATCCCTACGTAAATACAGTTCATCTAAAGAAGTGGTTTTCAAACTCAGCAACTTTAAGAAGTGTGGACTTCAACTCCCAGAATTTCTCAGCCAGCAGCCTGAATTCTACTCAGTGGAAGAGATACCATATAATAATGGATCCTAGACATTTACTATGTCATAATCAAGAGACAGTACACAAGATACAAATTTTAGACTGGCGACAGTATCTAAAATACTGAACCAATCAACTAAACAATTTGGATATTTGGCAAGACATTACAGTAGTTTATAATTTTTCTGTTCTTCTGAGAACCTGTGAAAGTATACAAGAGAGCCTTTTATAGAAGCTTTTCATGGTATAATATCTCTACTGACAAAGCAGAATATGGGTGAACCTCCAGATAGTTTTAAGGTAATAACAAGCCTCCAAAAGCAGATATTGAAGGTGCTTTTGCTAGTGAGCTTCAAAACTCAAATATTTCAATGATGGATGCACTTAAACTGTTTCCCTCAAATATTCTACAGGAACAATTGGTGAAGTCCAAACTCCACGGAGCATAATGCCTTATTTAAGCTAGATCTTCTACCATTAAATCTCAAATAATTGAAATACATTAGGAATCAACTTCTTCTTTTGGCTGTTCCCATTAGAGGTTGCCACAGCGAATCAACTGTCTCCACCCAACTCTATCCTCAGCATCCTCCACTCTCGCCCCAATCACCTTCATGTCCTGAAATACATTAGTAATAACTACACAAAATAACTATTTGTCCTATGGAGGCTCTTGAGAAGCCCTGTTGAAGATTCTATCTCCGTGAGAGATCCAGAGAATGGGGCCTTCTCTATGGTTGACCCTCACATGATAGAAGATGTTACTCTTCCTTCTTTCAAGATGTTCCAGAAGACATTATTGCAAACTTTTAAAAACAGTCACCAAGTTTATGATTATTGGAATTAAGACATTAATTTTGCTTTTATTGCTAGTCTCCCTGAGAAGGTGGGTCCAAATTGACTAAAGTTTCTTTCTGGAGGAGCTTAAGGTATATTTCAGTTAATCCTATGGGTTATTTTTTTCCTTATTGATTGCACGCAGAGTTGCAATTGTTCAGCTGGGTAACCTTAAAAATTTCATAAATAAATAAAATGGGGGAAGAATATTTTTGTGAGTTGTTTCCTTTTAGTACATTGTATGCTGCTGAGGGGCTTCTGAATGGACGGTATAGAAAAGAAAGGGGAAAGGAAAGCTTTCTGTTAAACAGTTGGTTCTGCAGAAGTCAAATGAAAGCTGTCCTAGAACACAGAATATTGAATAATAGAGTTGGAAGTGACGTTGGAGGCCTTCTGAAGGCAAGCCATGTTTTCTCTGGGTTAGCTTTGCCAAGATCTCCAGAAGGACATATTTGGTGAGAGCAATCAACCAATGGAACAGTTTGCCTTCAGAAGTTGTGGGTGCTCCATCACTAGAGGCTTTCAAAAAGAGACTGGATAGCCATTTGTCTGAAATGGTATAGTGCCATGACGGCACGCATGCCCCAATTGGCACACAGAGCCATCTCTTTATTATTATTATTTATTACATTTGTATACCGCCTCCCTCCCGAAGGACTCGAGGCGGTGCACAGCCCAATAAAACAGAAATATACAGTTAAAAACCAGGTTAAAAATACAAATAGAAATGGCCAATCAATTTTTTTAAAAAAATGTAAAAAACAGTTAAAAATAGAAATTGATTAAAAATATTTAAAACTAATTTAAAACAAATTTAAAACCCCATTAAGTACTAGGCCAAACCGGCTTACTGAAATAGGTGGGTTTTTAATGCGCACCGGAAGGTCTGCAGATCCACAATGGCCCTAATCTCCGGGGGCAATTCGTTCCAGAAGGAGGGTGCACCCACAGAGAAGGCTCGCATCCTTGAGGCTGTCAGACGGCACCGTCCTGACAATGGAACCCCGAGGAGGCCCACCCTGTGGGAACGAACCGGTCAGCTGGAGGCTGATGGTGGCAACAGGCGGTCTCATAAGTACTCGGGTCCCAAGCCATGGAGTGCTTTAAAGGTAAGAGCCAACACCTTGAATCGCACCCAGAAGGCCACAGGGAGCCAGTGCAGCTCATGCAGGAGAGGTGTAATATGAGAGCTCCTAGGAACTCCCGAAATTACCTGCGTGGCTGCGTTCTGCACCAACTGCAGCCTTCGGATGCTCTTCAAGGTGAGCCCCATGTAGAGAGCATTGGCATGCCAGCCGTCGCCGCAACTCACTGATTGCGCATGCATGTGTGTGCATGACTCCTGCATGCACGCAACTCCTGCTTGACTGTGCAGGCATGCACAACTCCTGTGCGACTTGCATGCATGTGCTACTCCTGTGCGACTGCGCATGTGCATATGACTCCCATACAACTATACATGCACACTCATCTGCAGCATGCACATATGAGAAAGATGCACTCATTGGCAAATCATACAGCCGCAGAAGGAACGCGCTCATATTTAGCACTTGGTGCCAAAAAGGTTTGCCACCACTGATATAGTGTCTCCTGCTTGAGCAGCAGGGTTGGATTAGAAGACCTCCAAGATTCCTTCCAACACTATTATTCCATGTTCAAGCTATTTCATTGGTTGATTGCTCTCACCAGATGTGTGCATCCTTTCTGGAGACTTTGTCAAAGCTAGCCCTGATAAAACATTGCTTCCTTTTGTACAACCTAACAATGTTAACACTAGAGAAATCCTCCAAGCTCCATTTTATAATCAGTGTCTTCAGGGTATTAATATTTTAAGCAGTAATGTTTTGTTTTTTTATAGGACAGCTGAGGTTTTTTTTTAATCAGAAATCACCTTTTTTATTGTTCTTTCTTTCCCCTGTTCTGGCTCTTGAGTTCCGCTTTTATTTCACAAGAAAGTAGTATTGGTGTATTAATAGTATACTTACAGTTAGCAATCTACATTTTCTCTTCTCTAAAGAAAGTGAAATTGCAATTTTTAAAGTTTCATTTCCCCATTCTTCTTTCTTGCAGCAATTGTTTTGCTCAAGTTAGGTTGGAAAAGGAGTCTTGGGAAAACTCCATATAGCTGGTTTTCCATGCACAATGTGCAATATGGATATTTTTGTGCATGGCTTTCACAAGCATGTGTTCCCAGTCTGAGAAGGGTGCGATTAATGATTAATTTATGCGCTATCAAGTTGGCACCAACTGTTAATGATAACATAGATAAGATGTTCTCCAGGACAAACAAGTGTAACCAGGTCCTTCAGGTCTTTGAAAGGTGTTCCATCACCATTGTAACCCATTCCATCTTGTTACTAGTCATCTTCTACTTCTTTCCTTCTATCTTTCTCAGCATTAGAGCATTCTCCAGAGAGCCCAGTCTTTGCATAATGTGTCTAAAACAGGATAATTTATGTCTTGAGTGGGAATTCTGGAATGATTTTTTGTCTGGATGCATTTATTTTTCTGGCTGTCCTTGGCATTCTCAGGAGTCTTCTCCAACACTAAAGTTCAAATGCATAAATTCTCTTCAACTTTTGCTTTCATAGATGGTCACAGGAAAAACTATTGCATGATTCTGATCTTAAGAATCATGTAATATAGTGTAAGTGAAACGTTTTCATTCTTGTGAATGCAAACATAAAACATTTATTAACTCTACATTTTATTTTCATGAAACATACAAACTTAAATTGGCTCTAATAAAACAATAATTAGTGCTAATCATCTTATGTAATTATTTTAACAAGGTCATCATTGGTTAAGATCAACATAAAGATTAATTTATTTATCATGTTATAAAATTCATGTCATGCTTCACGAGATGATAAAAATTTCAGGCTTGCCAGATTTATTTCATTTCACTTCATTTTACTAGTCCAAGATCCATTAATCAGAATTGCCAAGTACATTGATCCAATGTTCATCCAATGTTGTTGTCAAAGCCACAAATAGCTGAGTGGGTTCATATATTATATTAAGTTACAATGTATTTGTTTGTTTTAGTTGAGTCAACCGTTCTGTTTTATAAATCATTTATAAACCACAAGGACTAGATTTACATATCACCCTGTGATAAGAAAACAAACAATCTACACTTTGTGTTAATGTGAATCTTGATTAGAGTACCTCTGAGCATATTCTGAACCTAGGAGCTAATTTTCTGAATCTGAGAGAAACTGAATTCATGAAAATATTGTTACACAATTTAAAATCAGAAATAACTGATAATCACATAAATTTATATACTGGAGTTCTGTCTACACCTGTTTTACTTCATGAAAATGTCTGCTGTAATAAATTTAAGGGAAGCAAGTATCATTCTATTTCTAGAAAGATTATATGAAATCTATGATAATTATCACAGTGAAAGTATCACTACACTGAACTTCTGGAAGCATGGGTTTATGATGCTTAAGTAGCCAAAGATAATTCATCCAAACAAAAAATCTCAGGAAGACATATATTGTATATAACAGGAATGAAACTTAGGTAACATTTAAATTCACTTTAGCTTCTGATGGATGCAGTTATAGCCTCAATAGGCAGAAGAAAGGTATAATTACCTACATTGTAAGCCACTGCCCAGATTTACCTTGTTTTAAGATGCCCGGCAAACAAATTTAAATAAATATGTTGTAAGCATGTAGCAAAGGTGTGAGATAGTCTTAGCTAAATATTTTTAAAAATGCCTCCTCTGAATTTTCTAGCTTCCCTCCTCCAGAAAAAGTAAACTTAGAAAAATAGCCCTGAGTTTATAGCTGAAAAAGTAAGTTGAAAAAGTAGGTACATAGGGAGAAAGTGAAAGATGTAGAATTGTTTTTCAAATATCTCACTCAAGTTTTCCTTTCATTCCACCAAGATATTTAAAAAGTACATAATAAACAAAAATAACGATGAAGTAATAAAAAAGTCTCAAGGACACACCTCTTTCACTGTTTCCCAGACTCAGTATAATTAAGAATATAAATTAATTTCCACCCTATATCCCTCAATGTATAGCTTCTACTGTTTGCTGACAAGCCTTCAAATCTGATATAGATTCATGTTTAAATAATGTGTGATCAAGAAGATACAAAAGCAGTTGTAATAAAATATGATTATAAAATATAATTACAGAAATATCTTTGGTGGGGGGAAATTTTTGCTGCTATGAATGGTAACTAAAAGAGATCTTTACACGCATACATTTCAGATAGAATTGTTAAAGTGTAATTGTACAGAATGTGACAATGGTTTTGTATTGCTTTTCCTTCCCGTTAATAGAGATACCAAGATCCTAGATGTAGCTGATTTACACATTGGCCTCCTATTGGGGGAGTCTTCAAAGAAAGTTGTAGCATAGCTACATTTACAGGACCAGAGTTTCCATGTCATAGCTTTATACACGTTTCCTTACTATTCCTTTCATTCACTTTACAGGTAGTCCCCAACAATTGAGCCCAAAATTTATGTTGCTAGGTGAGAAATTTGTTTTGTCCCATTTTACAACTTTTCTGGCCACAGTTGTTAAGTGAACCACTGCTGCCACACGGTTGTTAAGTGAATCTGGCTTCCCTGTTGACTTTGCTTGTCAGAAGGTTGCAAAAGGGGATAACAGGATCTTGGGACACTGAAACCATCATAGATATGAGTCTCTTGTCAAGCATCCAAATGTAAATCACATGATCATGGAGGTGCTACGATCGTGTGAAAAACAGTTCATAAGTCACTTTTTTCAGTGCCGTTGTAACTTCGAATGGTCACTAAATGAACAGTTGTAATTTGAGGACTACCTGTTAATTAGGTATTACTTGTTAATTAACATAAAAGCATGCCAACCAATACTTAATCAAAATGCCCATTATAAAAAAGACCTGATAGCATTGTTAATAATTTAGAACTGTGTTTCTCCAACCTCTTCCCCTCATTCCAGGTCTCATTACTAAATACAGACACAGTACAGTAATTGATATGTTTTATGATGTGAACAAAATATTATTTGCAGTATAATACATTTTTTTTCTGTGCCCACCCACCTTGGCCCATGCTATGGGTCCCTTGAAATATCCTAGGATCCCCAAGGAATGGATCATATGGCCCTCAGTTGAGAACCACTGATTTGGACAAAGTTCAACAAGAAAGAAGGTTTTGCTACAAGAGATTATACTCAATTTACAATTGAGATTGGAATTTCTGTTGCTAAGCAAGGCAATTTTTAAGTGAGTCGCTGATTTTATGATATTTTTCTTTGCTATGGTTAATAAGTGAATCACTGCCATTGTTAAGTGAACCACATGGTCATTAAGCGAATCCAGATTTCTCTCGTGGTTTTGCTTGTCGGAAACTGGCTGGGAAGGTTGCAAATGGCAATCACATGACACTGGGGTGGTGCAACCCATTGTAAATACATGTTAGTTGCTAAGCGCTTCATTCTGATCATGTGCCCATGGGGATACTTGGCGGTTTTAAGTGTGAGGACCAGTTCTAAGTGCCATTGTTACGTCAGATGGTCGCTAAAATGGTTGTAAATCGAGGGATTACCTTCAAAAGCAATAGTAAACTACAGTACTTCTGATGTTAACTGCAGTCCTGTGATTCTGATGACTAGCAGTTTCAGTTCAGCCAGTGCTGTAGCACAGTACATTATCTAGGCAGGGTCAACAATGCTGGGCTGGTACAATTTGTTCCTGAACATTCTGAACTGAGTATGGCTGAAGTCAACATGATGCAAACTATCCTGAATGTGGGGAGGGAAGAATCGTAGGGGCCAATGAGAGAAATTGCCTGCCATGTAACAGAGCAAACAAGAAGAGCAGCTAATAAAATTGTCACTGTAATTTGAGAAGGGTTTCTGCTTCTGGTTGTCTATTTTTTTAAAAAAATGATAAAAACTTTTCCAGCTGTTCAATTAAATCTTCAACAAATGGTAAACATAGTTTTTGAGCCAGTCTTTTTCTCTCTGTGTGTCTCTCTCAGCCTAATCCCCTCGCAGCACTGTTGTTGTGGGGAAAATAGGAGGAGGAAGGTATGTTTGCTTGCCACTTCGGTTGTAAAAATAACAAAGGTGGGATACAAATAAATGAATAGGTAGTCTACAACTTTATTTGGCATAAACTCTTGTGGACTGCAGTTCATTTTATCCAATGCATGAAATATAATCCTGAAAGGCATATGACAACAATGTTGATTTGTTAGTGTTCCAGCTATTTCACATTGTGCTTTGACCGGTCTTAATCTTTCTTGGCATTTGTTTTTGTTTTGTGGTTGCATTAATCCACTCCAATATGCTTGCAACAAAAAACAAGTCTGTTCTCCACAGAAATCCCTCACTTTCTGCAATTCATTTCCAGCTTTTTTAGGAGGCATAGAAAGGTATTCAATTCAACTCTTTATTGTCAATGCACAACATGTGTGCAGCGAAATTGAATGAGCCTCCATCAGTACAGTCACACAAAGCACAGAAATACAGAATACATTCAGATACAGAATGCATTTCCACACATATAAACAAATCCCTAACCCGAGGAATACCGGGACTAGCACATTTCTACATACATACATACATTTATACACACACACATTATTCCAGATATGTACATGTTGCTCGTTGCACTGTCACTGTGAGTCTGTTGTATTTAGATTTTGAGACTGCCTGTTGACTGCAACTGTTTTCATATTAGTTCAGTGATAGGTTTCATACTTGCAAATCTGTAACATTTACTTGGAAGTAAACTTAAATGAGTATGGCATCTCCAAGTAAACCCCATACGAAAAGGTATATTTTTCCCCTTTCTACCTTCTCTTCCCGATTTGCACACGAAACAATTTTTTAGAGAATGTTATTATTGTGTGAACCGCGTCTCAAAAACTTCAAGGTTTGAAAAGTTAAGCCACCGTACTTAATATAAAACGGACTGCTAAAATGAACTGCTCAGCAACAACAAGCGCTTGAAAGTAAAGCAAAGAGCATGCATCCATCAACAAAAACTACAATTCCCAGGAGGCTTCCTGCAATGGTAGATAACTTTTGGAAGTAATACATTATTCCACAATCAAACTCCTGCTTTTTTGTGGCTATTTTAATTCATTGTCCCGCTGTAGAGGTCCATTTGGATATATCTTGTTCCTCATGACCATGCTCCACATTCCGTTAAAAGAAAAAAGAAAAAGATTGGGGAAAAACCACACAGAAATCGACAGAATTGTTTTTTTTAGAGGATTTTTTTTTTTCTGGAGGCGGTGAAGTCTATAAACGCATGCGCAAAAGCAGAGCCCGTGAACGGGGAACGTGATCCCGCGGATTGCGCGTGCGCTGACTTTCCCATCGCTATAGTGCGCACGCGCCTAGCCGCCTAGCCGGAGGAAGCTGTCGGTGCGAGGCTTTGCGTCATTTCTAGGCGCGCATGCCGCCTTTATTATTTATTTATTTATTTATTTATTTAATTATCGTTTTGCGAACCTGCGTCGAGCGTTATTCTGCACCGACTTTAAACGGTAGGGGAATCCAGGTTTTGTCGCGGTAGTGGGAACTTACTGAAATAAGGGGGTGAAAAAGTTTATAATTGTACTGATTATAATTGTAGGGTGTCGCCCCCTACTGGTTTCCTTTGCATGTTGAGGATTTATTCTTATGCTGCGGCGTGTGGAGTCCATGGGGTTCATTGCCATACAGGTAGTCCTCGACTTGCAACAGTTCATTTAGTGACCAAAGTGACAGCGCGAGTGAAAAAGTGACTTATGACCATTTTTCACACTTACGACCATTGCAGGATTCCCCATGGTCACGTGATCAAAAGTCATGCTTGGCAACTGACTCACATTTATGACAGTTGCAGTGTCCCGGGTCACCTTTTGCAACCTTCTGACAAGCAGAGTCAATGGGGAATCCAGATACAATTAACAACTGCGTTACTAAATGATTCACTTAACAACTGTGGCAAAAAAAGTCCTAAAATGGGGCAAGCTGACTTCACAAATGTTTCACTTTGCAACATAAATTTGGGACTTGGTTGTGGTGGTTGTAACTTGAGGACCACCTATATATATAGTGATGCCCCTTCTTTCAACCAACAATCATGAGTATTCAAGGAAGATTGCAGATTTGCCTGTTTTTTTCGGATGTAAGAAATGGAAGTGCTCAATGTTCAGTGAAAGCATACAAAGTTAAGACGTTTTTGACAGCAAGTGCATAAATTGTAATTGCCCAAATGCATCTTGGCCTGTAAACGTGCATATTTGATTTGCAAATAGTTGGAAGTCATGCGTATATTAATTATTTTCCAGAGGATGGCCTTTTCTGTCCGTTGGAGTGTTAAATCTGCTTCTCTTAGGCTAAGCCATGGTGGGATGCTTGGCTGAGTGTTAAAGTTCTACTTTGTTCATGTCAAAGAAATAACAGTTCTCAGGGTGAAGTTGAATAAAAATGCAGAAAACAAATACAGAAATTAAAACAATCAGTTTAAAATAGCAAATTCTGCTTTTAAATTAAAATATGCACCTCATATCTGCTGAGTTTTCAGAAAATAAGTATATTTAATTCAATTTATTCTGCAATGATACGCACAGGAATACAAGATGAGCTGGTCCCGAAGCTACTTTACCTAATAAAAATAGAGGGAAACTTTCCCCAAGTTTCTAGACATACTTTATTCATTTGCTTGTTTGTATTTCATGTTTCTAGACTTACTGTCTAGAATTATACTTACTTATACTTACTGGCTAGACTTTAATAAACATGCAGAGTTGTTTTACTGTATTTATAAGCAACATCTTTGCTATTTTGCAGATTAAAGCTAGTTCTCCCATGATACAGGAAAACACTATCACTTCATTATGAACATTTATTTGCACCAAATAAAGGAGATGCTAAAAATACTGTCTGTGGATATATTTATTTAGTGTATGGCAGGTGTTAGCCGTGTTAACACCCAAGTGGCTGCCTGCCTTTGTGAAAGGAATTTTTTCGGCAGTGTTATGTTTACCTGCAGGACACTTGATTGCCTAAGCAATCGAGAGAAGCTCCTTTCATGTCCCTATGTGGTTTATTCACTCCACTGTCTATGGAGTTTCTCAGTCATCCAGGTCATAGTTTGTCTCAAAAGTGCTCTTTCAAAAGGCAATTGGATTGTTTTTTCCAGTTGCTTTTTGAAAAAGCACCTTTGAGACTAAAAGTACTGTATTCCTTTATTAATGTTTTAAGATTTAGCAGTGCAATCTTTTCAGAATATTATAATGGCAATTGATTTGCGAACAATTCCTTTCTCCCACCTTACATTCCCTTCAGCAACATGGCTTTGGTATCAGCTGATTCCAGAATTGCTGAACTCCTAGGAGAACTGCACCAGCTTATCAAACAGACCCAGGTAATGTGATCCCCTCCCCCAATATTTAGGCCTGAATGTGACATGAATCTTACTTAGCTTGTCATAGCCAATGATGAGGAAAGGAGAAGGGTTTCCTAGAAAGGGACAGTATCTTTTCATTTAGATCCATATCTTGTTTTAGTACCAAAAAGTCTATATAATAATGATGAGAAGAAGGAATGAAACTGCTGTCGTAGGATAACTTCAAGGAATGCATCCTGCATGCTAAAATAAAATTTATATTGTCCAAGTAATTAACCAGAAACTCTTTTTGTTGCTAGGAGGAACGATCAAGAAGTGAACATAATCTTGTGAATATCCAGAAAACACATGAACGGATGCAGACAGAGAACAAGAGTGAGTGGAAAATGCCAGCCTTGTAACACCTTCCCTAGAAATCCTTTGTGATGCAACATTTTGAGTCTGTTTTATTGCCCAGGTCCTAGAGAGTCAATTGAGCCAGTTTATTCAACTACCATTAGTCTTTAACAACTGCCAATAATGGCAATAACCTTGGAGGTTCTGAAGCATGTAGACAGTGGGAGTCATTGCTTGCTGCATCTAAAGGGAAACAGGCCAGAGAAATTAAACAATTTAGTGGCTGCAGAAATAATACTCTGGAGTTGGAAAAGGTTTGGAACTAAAGTTTTCCTCTTAGAGGAAAATGGGTAAGCATTTTTTAGAAAATCTTGAATTGGAAAATGTTCTTGCCAATTGCTTGTGCCTAGTAAATTAATTTGTAGAAGATGGTCCTTGGGCTGCTCACTCATCCTGAATTCTACCTCACAAGAGACCAGCTTGCAAAGTGTGTTTTGAGAATGAAATAATATGGTCCATTTTGCAGACTGAAACAGTAATATTCCTTCAGTAATGAATAATGAATGAATATGTTATTGAAATATATACCTAGTTTAAAAATGCATTGTTATTTTTCCCTACCCATCACTCACTTATGGCTCTCTTGACCCTGCACTGGGTAATAAAATGGTGCTTTTTAAATTATTAAGAAAAAAGGATAAACCGGCAATAGATTGAATATATAGAGAATTATGTTATAATATAGAGTATTTCATCTAGCTAATGAATGGGCTTCCCATGACTTCCTGAGCATTGTAGAAAATTAAACTGGTTGGGCTATTTCTACATATCAGAACAAATGATCTTTATCTGTTATATTCTTTAGCTTAGATCTTTCCCATTTCTTCTATATGACATATCCTGAGTCAAAATAGAATTTTGCCTAATATATGGAAAGTATGTGGTATATTTAATTTTAGCTTAATGTGTCAGGTGAGCCTGACTTGTCACTTCTAAACTTTAGATTATGGTTTACAGTGTTGTGCTAATTCAGTTTTAATATATTCAGACAAATTTGATGAAACAAACCTTGGCTCAGAACATCTATGGAGATTCTCAGTCTTCCAGTTCATGGTTGTCCCAAAGGTATTTTTCAGGAAGCAATTGGACTTTCTTGTTTTTCTTTGAAGAAGTTTCACTTCTCATCCAAGAAGCTTCTTCAGCTCTGACTGGATGATGGGGAATGGAAAGATTTATATTCCTTGCAGACAGTTGCTCAGTTGCATTCTTTTAGTGAGTCATTGAAAATAAATCCTCCAATTCCCACCATCCAGTCAGAGCTGCAGAAGCTTCTTGGATGAGAAGCAAAATGTCTTCAAAGAAAAACAAGAAAATCCAGTTGCCTCCTGAAAAAGCACCTTTGGGACTTGGCTTAGAACAACAGGTAAACTAGATTTATATGGGAACTCAATATTACCTGTCCATGTTTCTTCTGTCTAGTTTCTCCGTATTATCGGACAAAGTTACGTGGCCTGTATACAACAGCTAAGGCTGATGCAGAAGCTGAATGCAAGTGAGTATATCTAAACTGCATGCTTCTGAGGAGAGAAGGCGACTCTTTTTCATGTTGCATCTTTGCCCTCTTTACCCAGCATCCTGCGCAAGGACTTGGACAAGATTGCTGAGATAAAGTCTCTTCTAGAAGAACGGCGAATTGGTGAGTGCTGAAGACCTCTGAATAAGGAAGAACAAATAGGATGCCTGAGTTGTAGCAAAAATGTTGGGTGCTATCTTAAGATTTAAAAAGTTATAATTATTCAAGCAGCCTAAAAAATAGGATGCATGTGCATTTTTTTGTGTGGATTTTTCTTCCATTAATAAAGATAGTCCTCAAGTGCGATAGCAATTGGGATCAAAATTTCTGTTGCTAAGCTATGCAGTCATAAATTTGACGGCATTGCTTAGTGACAACAATCCCTACAGTCCCAATGTTAATTAATCGAATTGCAGCAGTTGTTAAGCAAGGACATTCTCACAACAAGGAGGCGTGGTGATGCTGGAGATGGTTCTCAGTTCTGGTGGTTTGAGCCCTAGCATTGCATAGCAAGGTGAGTTCCTGTCACTTGCCTCAGCTTCTGTCCACCTAATAGTTCGAAAGCATGTTCTATGCAAGTAGATAGATAGGTACCACTTCAGAGGGGAGACAAATTGGTGCTCTGTGCAGGCAGTCAGTTCTTATGGCTCTGAATCTTCCTGGTTGCAGTGCTTGCTTATGATGCAGCTCTTGGAAGAGAGATGGGCCTTGGGTGAAGCTGCGGGAAAAGCCATTTGCCTTTCCGGTGTGAAGCCCGTACATCCTCCTGTGGTGCACCTTGGGAAGTGCCCAAGTATTTCCTGAAGTGGGCTGGTACCTTGGCAAGCCACACTAGTATTCTGCAATAGCATTATGGTCTCCTCGCTAGTGTAACAATACCATACAACAACAACAACAACAATAATAATACTTACAACTTCCAGTTGGCTTCCCGTAACTAAAGTCAGTGGGGAAACCAGCTGGGAGTTGCAAGTCACAAGTGGCTTGCAAGCAGGCAGGTAGATAAGTGATTGCTGCCAGGTGAGGGAGAGGGTGTGAGGGAGGCAAAGCTCAGGGAGATGTGCAGGGATGCTAATGTGTAGAGTGGCCAGTGTGGAGCAAGAGCAGATGGTCATGGGGAAATGGTGTGGGTGGGAGAGACTTATCCCAGGGACTTGTAACCTTCCTTGACGCCTTCCCCATTGGTGGGGAAGCCCACCGGAGAAGTAACAAATGGCTATTACAGATTGCAGAGCACAACAACCAATTTTAAGTATGAGCTGGTTGCTAAGTGCCCAGATTGAAATCATATGATTGCAGGGGTGCTGGGATGGATGGAACTGAGAACCAGTCATAATCACCATTTATGCAGCACCATCAAAATTTTAGTCACTGAACAAATGGTCATACGTCAAGGACAACCTGTACTCAAGTCTAATGCTTTCAGATCTGGATTGCAGACATTTAGTCAACCACAAGATGGTAGGAAATAAATATGCAGTATAATCTTTAATGCCTTGCTGCCATTTAGTGGTTATCTATATTTTTGCAGTCCAGTTCTGGTAATCCTAATCTGGTTGTGCCAGAAAGAAATTGAGTAAGAATTATTTGCTGCTTCTAAGAAATAAGAAAAATTGGGAAAAGATGAAGTGTTATTTTGAAGAGGCTAATTGGCTTCTGTTGTTGGGTTACAAGAAATCATTCTAAACTAATGTTTGTCTTTACATATATTTGAGGAACAAGGTGATTCACGGCAAACCAAACTATTGTGCCATATTTAACAAACTATGTGCAGCATAGCATGTAAACCCAAACAGATCCTGGATAAGTTGGGAAATGGTGCTCAATGTATTCTTCTTGAATATCTGGTACATCAGCCCTGCTATCCATTTTCCTAATATGAATAATTGCACTGGGATGCCTTCCTATCAATGAAGCTGGCCAAGAGAATCCCTCAGTTCCCAGAAATTCTAGTTTAAATTGGGCAGGAAGTTTTGGCCTGTCCATCAAGTGATGATGAGTGAAGGTGAGAGTTTAATAAGTAAAAGTGGAAATTCTCTCCCAGAATTTGGAACTTACCCCTGATAGAATCAAGCACTTTTCTAAAGCACTAAACTTACAAGAAATTCACTGCCATAAGCTGATATCTATCTAGCTGATATCTATCTATCTACCTGGAGTGTGCAGTATGTAAAGAACGTGAGAACTTTGATGTTTGATAGATTCACAATTCCCTTTGACAAGGCAATGAAAATTTGGATTATATCTCTGCTTACATTCAAGACCTCAGGTTTGCCTACACAGTGCTCTCTTCTCTTCTATATTGTTTTAGAGCATAAAGTTACTGTGTTCTTGAAATGTAAGTGAAGATGATTGACAGGTTTATCAAAAAAGCTGGGAGACTGCCTGCAAAATTTACTCCCTTGGAATATTGAAAGTGTTGTTTACTAAGATTAAACCATGTCTGGTTTCGCCTTGGATTGATTGATTGATTGATTGATTGAGCAATCATTCATTCATTCATTTTTATTGTCTTCTACTGGTTGAGACACTTCCATCCCTATTGATTGCTACATATAACCAAACCTTTCTGGTCTGCTTCCCACTCTTTTTGCAGCTGCCAAGATTGCTGGCCTCTACAATGACTCAGAGCCGCCACGCAAAACCATGCGCCGTGGAGTGCTGATGACTCTTCTCCAACAGAGTGCCATGACTCTTCCATTGTGGATTGGGAAGCCTGGAGAAAAGTAATTGCTGGGAAGGTGTGATGGGTTCTGAGCACCCGAAGTCACTCTTCAGCCATGGATTAGAGCCTTTTGTCTGGTTTCTTATGCAGGCCACCTCCCCTTTGTGGTGCCATCCCTGCCTCTAGTGATTATGTGGCCAAACCGGGAGATAAAGTGGCAGCTCGTGTCAAGGCTGTTGATGGGGATGAGCAGTGGATCTTGGCTGAGGCTGTGAGCTACAATCATGCCACCAACAAGTGAGCATATGTGGGACTATGATAATGACATTGAGAGTCTTCATGTTGTTCTTGTTGTTTTATTTTAATAGATAGTGTTTTGCTAATTAAGAACAGTAGCTGTTTGTCTTGAAAACAGTCATTTTGAAGTATGTAGATATGGTAAGTGAGGGCCAGCTTGGTCTAATGATTAAGGTGCTGAACTAGGAGTTCCACACCTGCCTTGAGCACAGAAGCCACCTTAGGCCGTCATTGGTTCAGTCCAGGAAAAAAAGGCAGCGGCAAACTATGGTACTTCCAAAAGTGTTGCTTAGAAAACTGAATGGACTTTCCCATATAGTCACCTAGACTTTAGATTGACAGATTGGTGTGTCGTATGTATGTGTGTATTCAAAAATCAGTCTGTCCTACTTGATGATTAAGCATTGTTAAAATGTACAAAGCACAGAGGGCTTGTGAAACATTGAAAGAGAATAAATTCAACAATACTGCAGTATGGGTGTTGCATGCATGGATATTTGATTTCCTTATTGGTAGGCCCCAGTTTATGTGAGTTGAAAGAAAAGTTTCCAATTCCATCTTCTTGAATACAGGTTGAATACACAAGGTTGTGTCTTTTGAGTTTGTTACTGTTCACCTTGATGACCCATGACTGCTATGTCAAGACTGCTACGAATCATTGTGAAGTATGCAGCGGTGACACAGCAGTGGTGGGTCTTATCAGAGATGACAATGAAGGCTCTTATATGGGGGAGGTGAAGGCTTTGGTGGACTGGATGCAATAAAAGTAACCTGGTTTTGAATGTTAACAAAAGAAAGGAGGATCATCATCATTGGTCATCAGAGGAACCAACATACTCATACTCCACATTGTATCAAATCTACAGCTGTGGAGGTGCTCAATAGTGTTAATATCTGGGGGATGCAGATATCTAACAATGTAACGGTCTCTTATTTACACAAGTATAGATAAGATTTTGTGCTGGTAATTGTTTTTACTGGTTATCTTTCTAATATGCACTAAGCACGTTTTTCCTGGAGGGCTGCAAAGTTTTACTAGCATGCTTTAAGACTCCTCTAATCTGAACAAATAAATGAATCAAAGGAAGGTGGATTTTGAGTTTTTAACTATCCCATGGACGTGTTGTGCGAGAATTCATCTTGGTTACTGTTTCTCTGGGGGCATTCCATTTGGATTTCTTCAAATTCTCATTTCAGCATTTTCTCTTTTTCAGGTATGAGGTGGATGATATTGATGAAGAAGGAAAAGAGTAAGTGATGAAGGAATTGTTAAAGGCAGAGGTGCACTTTGTCGGGCCCTAGGCCCTAGAAGCTTTGAAAGTAGAGATTTCCAAAATACTTCTCATACTTTCTAAGGTGGTATGGGGTAGAATTAAATATATGTCGGTAATGCATGCATATTCACTTTATTTAACTTTAATTATATTTATAATTAAATGAATATTTTATTTTATTTACTTAATTTCTATAGGTTATCCGTGTATTTTGATTTCTATTCTTGCAAGCTGCCCTGAGTCGCTATGTGCAAATAGGCGGCAATATAAATTTTCTAAATAAATAAAAACAAATAAATAGGCACCTATCAGTCAGTAATTCTGGGAGGCCTACATCATAAAAACATTAAATAGTAACAAATAAATATATATGGTTGCCAAATAAAACTATTGCAAAAGATGTTAATATAGCCCAGAAATGGGACCCTTAACACACTTGGGGCTCTAGATCCCAGCACATAACCAGGTAGGTCTTTGTGGCCTTGTGAAAATCCAGCAGGGTCATCCTGATCCTTGATGGGAGAATATTCAGAAGAGAATGTTGCATGTTTTAGCCCTGAGTGTTTCCCAGTCTGCTTCCTGAAATTCATCAGTCCCTCAGCTTCTTCTCCCACATACTTTGGACCTGAATTATGGGGAATTTGTGAGAAATCTGCTCATCTTGACTTCTGCTTTTCCACAGGCGTCACACTTTGAGCCGACGTCGCATCATCCCTCTGCCTCAGTGGAAGGCCAATCCTGAAACAGACCCTGAGGCCTTGTTCCAGAAGGACCAGTTGGTCCTGGCCTTGTACCCACAAACCACCTGCTTCTACCGAGCCCTTATCCACGCTCCGCCTCAGCGGGTAAGGAAGAGACCGTAGGAGTTTTCCTCAATAAATGATCCGAAGTGTTATATTCTCCAGCTGGTGTTAGAATGGCTCATGCAAGTCCATCTGTTGATAAAGCTGACCTGTCCTTCCGTCTGACCAAAGGCCTATTGAGCCCTGGTCTAAGGAACCTCTTGGTCTGGCCTGTAGCTCTTTCTCCTGAGCTGTTCTCTCTAAGTAATTACAGAGTTGATGCTAATAGAGCAGGGGTCCCCAATCCACAGCCCATTCAGAACAAGACCGCAGAAGTGGACAAGTGTGCGCGCACAAAGCTGCATTCAGGAAAGTAGCACGCATGCGTAAAACCATCCCTTCTCCCCCTGCCTCCACTGGTCCACCAAGCAAGAAAGTTTGGGGAATCCTGTAACAGAGCATCAGATGACAGGTTGCTAGTTAATTGGGAAGCCGACAAGGTAATTTATCTTCCCTGGAGTAATGTCTCAGGACTTTGCAGTTAGACAGAACCAGATGTGGGTGGAGCAGCAGTTTTAAAAAGACAACACAAAATTATCAACATTATTCACCAATATTTAATTGTAATCTAATAGCAGAGAGAGAAGGAGCCTGACAATTACAAATCATCAGTCAGGACCTGTCTTTACTTTGCTTGGACAGAGCAGGGCAGGGCAGGGCAGGACTGGATTTTGGAGGTCTTCTAGTCCAACCCTTTGCTCTGGCAGGAAACCCTACACAATTTCAGACAAGTGGCTGTCCACTCTTTTCTTAAAAGCCTCCAGTGATAGAGCACCCACAATTTCTGATGGCAAGCCGTTCCACTGGTTAATTGTTCTGTCAAGAAATTCCTCCTTAGTTCTAGGTTGCTTCTCTCCTTGATTAGTTTCCATCCATTGCTTCTTGTCCTGCCTTCAGGTGCTTTGGAGAATAGCTTGACGCACACACACACCCCTCTTCTTTGTGGTAACCCCTTGTCTTCCCTCCAAACTAACTACCTCTGAACATTCTTTACAGAAAATTGCTCTCAATTTATTCATTTTGCCAAATCCAAAATCATTGAGGTTTTCTTCTGCAATGTCACTTGATCAGTCTTACGTAGCTTTGCCCCTTAGCCATCGTGTTCCTAGTTTAGCAGAAATATCCATCTCTTAAATTAGTAGTTCAAATAGAAGGGAAATAGATTTGAAAGTCAAGCTTTCTAAGAAAAAATAAGCTAAATCACAATTAACTGGGGAGCAACAATGGGAGATGTTGCATTCTGCATCGACAACAATTATTTTAAATACGTTGAGACATAATGGTGAAGTAGTTAAGTTGCTAGTGTGAAAGGAAAATATATCTTATTAAACCTGTGAATGCAGAGGCATTTAATTGGAATTGCTATTTCATTGTTATGATTATATATTTTATGGTAATTATAAAATTTGGGATATAAACTGCAAGAGAAATGTGGGGGGAATCAAAGAGTCAAATTAAAAGATCAAAGAATTATTTTACCATCAAGAGTTGACAAATGATTGTTATCAAGTCATGTAACAGTCATGCATGTTCTTTGCAGCTCTGGATACAGAAAAATTTCCCCACTCCATTCATAATTAGAATCTAAAAAGCTTTTGTTTGTATCAGTTAAGATGCACCTGTCTGCTTTTACTAAGACAGTTTGGTACTGCAGGACTGAAATGTAGAAATGGCTAGAAAAATGTTAGAAAGAATAGGAAGAAGAGAGAGAAGGATGAGGTAAGGAGAAGCATGAGAAGAAAAGGAAGCTGCTTAATAATCCAGTGGAGAGGATGAGTGAATGGCCATCCCTCTGTAGGAAGTAACTAAATCCATTCTCTTTCTTGGTCTCAGCCCCAAGATGACTACTCTGTCCTTTTTGAAGATACCAGCTATGCAGATGGCTACTCGCCCCCACTCAATGTAGCTCAGCGCTACGTTGTGGCTTGCAAAGAAACAAAGAAGAAGTGATGCTACCCTGCAGCTGCAGCTTGGTGAGGAACAATGTCTATCCCAGTGAACTTCTGCAGAAGGGCAGCGAATGAAGCAGGAAGCAACAGAAACCCATCAAGAGCTTAATTTATTAACCTAAGAAGCTTGCATTCCGAGACAACACAGGCAACTAGCTTCGTGAGAAACAATCATATATTACTTCCAAAAGTTAAGTGCTATGGCAGGAATCAATAGTTGCTTTGAAAACAGCCAACTACAATTCTTTGAGTAAAGAATAGACAATTGTTTGCTATTTGTCAGTTTCTGTTATTTGGATTTTTAAACTTTTTCCCCTTGCAGCTGTTTTGTTTTATTTAGGCTGCCTTTTTGGCATACCTCAAATTAATGAAGTGCTGTGTACTTTAGATTGTTTTGCAATTGTTTTTTTTCCCTGTATTAAGAAGATTGCAAAACTTCCTGCCTTGGAGAAAAGATTTGGAATTAAATCCAGCAATAGAAACACAAGGACTCAACTTGAATTTGTGAATTTCTAAAAGAAAGTAAGAAGGGATTGGCGATTTTTTTTTTAATTTGGAGGTGAAAAGGATGACTGGGACCCTAGTCAGCTATGGAAGATAATTTTACTAATTGTTTCTATTATGCAATTTCCGATTTTATTCATTTCACCAGTTGCAAAAAAACCCTAAAAGTATGTTGCTTCTCTGATGTGACTAGAATTCCAATAGAATTTTTCCAATCCTTTTTCCAAGGATTGGAACATTTTCAAAACTAGGGGTGGTGACTTGGAACTAGTCACAAAACAACAGATTGCATAATTTTATTTTATTTATTGCATAAATTGTAACATTTAAACCACAGAAGAATAAAAATAAAAAAGCAAAGTATGAAAGAAGTAACTACTAATAAAAACATGTTATGAAGAAGAAAAATTCATAATGCATTCAATAATTGCTTTCTTCAATAGAATTATACAGTACAATCAACAATTTTCTGAAGTATGTCAAAGCAGAGCATATCTATATAACATTTTTTTAAAAGTTACTGGGAAGTGCAAAAACCAGATAATGATGGCTCTCAATCTCTACAATTTTCAATGGGAAGAATTATGGAGCTAGAAATTATATTTACAGAAATGGGGACATTATAAAAATTAGATTTCTTCCTTTTTTCCTGACAGTGTTAGCAGAACCCTTAAATGGCACAACACCATTCTCCATCTAATAAGACTCAGTTTGCATCCTAAAATTTTTCTCTTACTGCTTCAGATAATATTACCTAACACAGACAGGACATATTTTTTTCTTTCACTTCACCATTTTTAAAAATTAGACTTTAAAGTATCGTGATGAAGAGTTCTTACAAACTTAAAAACTTGCAGTTGTGTCATAAAACATTTTGGCCCAATAAAAATTGTTCCAAAAGCGCTTTTTAAAAAAATAAGTTTTAGTTTTTTAGTTTTTATTTTCTTCTTGAAAACAAAATGTTTTCAGGGGGAAAAAAACCCCAAGAAAGTCCAGTTGCTTTTTGAAAAGCATCTTCGTGACAACATGTCTTTAATGATTAAGAATCTCCATAGATATTTTGCCCAGTAAAAATATGTATAAACTTAGGCTGAAAATAGAGGAAAGGACAGCATTATTTCTTTTTTAAAGAGAGGTGTTTATGCAAATATTCCAAAATGAATTCTAATCGGTATCAGCTAGAAATGGCTTTTTTTACCTACTAAAATTTTTGAAGTGATTTTTTGTTTAGGAACAGAAACAATAGCTGTTGGGTAAATGTTTTATGTGACTTTTTGTTGATGAGGAAATTTAAAAAAAAAAAAATGCCTGGCACAATGTTCCTCAATAAATCAAGCTTTAACTCAGAATGAACAAAATCTTACAGAATAAACCTGGGTCTGCAACCATCTGGCAGTTTTCTTCTGTTTATGGAAGTTGTGAAAGGATAGGAATCAGTGGCGCTACTCAGCCTGTTTGCACCAGTTCTACCGAACTGGTAGTTGTGATGACGTTTGGCCCAACCCATCCACCCCTGCCCTTTCCTGTCCTAGGGTCACTGCCCTGAATAAAATGAATCAATAGACCAACAGGTTGAAAGTCTACTACTGTTATTACTGACTTTGGGACTTTTCTCTTGGTACTACATACCAACAGTTTACTACCTACAATTTTGTATGCTTTCCTTTGAAACTTATTTTCCCCCTCCCCATTGCTTGACTCCACAATGAATGTTCTCTCATTTCTCACTGTGTACATAAGCCCTTCATACCTTTCTGCTGGGAGTGAACTTTATCCAGTGTCCTCGTAAACTGATTAAAGCCCGTGAAATCTTTCATATGGTTTGCTGATTAACTCAATGAATTATATTAGAAAGATTAGAGCAGGAACATTTCCACAGGCACACGAAACATTTGCTAAGCATCAGGCTGTCATCCCTCACTTTGATCATTTTGCCTCGTGTGCAGCAACAGTTATTACGATTGGACTGAGGGGAAGAGAATGTCCTACAACAGGGAGAAGTGTGAGGTATTATATTTAGCAATTTGAAATGTAGGGCAAAGATAAGAAAGGCAATTCATGGCTTGAAAGCATTATCTCTGAGAAGTATTTTTAGTGAAGATTGTAAGCTGCCCTGATTTGGAAAGAGTCAACAGCACATACATTTAAATAAGAATGACAATTACTAGTAGTGCTAGTATCACTCCTTCTGTTTTTATTAAGATGTCAGTGACAGTCTCCTAAGCTTTTTAAAAGTGTATTTCTTTGCATTGGCTAGTATTTGATTGATATATTGTTTAGGTTTTTTTAGGTTTTATTTGATTTATATACCGCCCCCTCTCCCTAGGGACTCAGGGCAATGCACAGCCAATAAAAAACACGGATACATAAATAACAATTTAAAACCCGTTTAAAATAATTAAATGAAGGCTGTCTATTAAAATATCATTATGAAGTTT
>JAEANM010002114.1:0-25432 GCA_017656035.1 Myanophis thanlyinensis
CACATCATGTTTTCCCAAAAATAAGACCAGGACTTATTTTCTTTTAGGCTTGAAAATAAGCACTTGGGCTTATTTTCAGGGAGGTCTTTTTTTTTTTTTTTGATGTACAGGAGGTGGTGAGTGTGGTCACCTCATGGATTCTGGGGCCCCTAACTGCACTCCATGGATCAGCTGATCAAGCGAGGGTCAGGAATTCTGTGGACATATTTCCAGTGTACTCTTGCTAGCCCCAGCTTGGATGTTGCTTAGGCTGCTGATACAATGAAGCAGAAAACCATGTGCTCCATCAGAATGGCTCCCCTCTCCTGCCTCTACCCGGCTGCTGCTGCTTGAGAAAAGGACAGGCAATTGTGGAAGATTGTGGGAAGCACATGCTTACGATATAGAAGCAAAGCCCAGCCTGTCCCTTTTAAGTGATAAATTGCTTCTCTGTGTGTGAGAGAGAATGAGAGAGAGAGAAAGAAAGAGAAACAATGGAGGGGAGTAACAAGAATTGCAAGCAATGCTGTTTGAAAGCACAGGTTTAAGAAATAAACTGGATAAGCTCTCGATCATTTCACTTTCTCTCTCACTCTGTCTCTCTCTCACACACACACACATACCCATTTGATGAAAATGGCGGAGGGCAGGCAACAGGGTAAGGGGACTGACCCTCCCCCACCTCCAGCATGGTGCCTGCTTAGGGTGGCACCCCGAGGCCTGGCCTCTGTGTGGGAGTCCCCCGCATGGCCAATGTGAGAAACGGGCTCATTCACAGTGCCTCCTCCCTGGGCCTCGCCTGCCTTGGAGGTCAGGAATCCTGCAGGCATCCTGGCCACCCAAATGCCTGAGTTGTTTGCAACACTAGCAAGCCGCTCCATAGCTCCATCCCCCTGCCCACCCACTGCACCTAGGCCTACCAGCCACCAGCCACCCCAAACCAAGCAGCAGGGAGGCTTCGGGACAGCATCCTTCTAGCGCCTGCCAACTTGGCAAAGGCGATGGGGAAGCAGGTGGGGGCTGTGCATGGATTCTCTGATGGCCTCCCCAGTTCCAGTGCTACTCAGGTTCAACATACCAGCACAGCCTTGAATAGCAGGATTCCAGCTGCTCCAGTGTGATTAAGCTCAGAGTGGTGCTGCTGTTCACATGTGCAATGCCACAAGAAGCCTTGCAGGATATGGACCACCCCTGTGCATACTTTTTAAACTTCCTATATGTTTAAACTGAAGAGAAGAAGTCACTTCTGATCAGTAGTGATATGAAAAATAAATATAGGGAAAATTTTCTGAGGCAGTTTTCAAGACAGTGTTGCAGCAATGTCATTGAATTTAATATAAAGTTGCTTCTATTACCTTCACCCTCAAATATTTACATATAGAAAACGTTTTCCCAGCTATTTTCATTTAACAGTTCCATACATAAGAAAAAAGATGGAATGTTTTATCCCACCAAATCACTCTACCTTAAGTACTGTATTTATTTATTTATTTATTCAAAAATTAATAACAAGAAAAATGTTAGTACAATGTCTAATACAGAGACAGTACTACATCTTTTCATCATAGTTTTTGAAGATATTTCTACAGCTGACAAAATAAGTTTATCCATAACACAATTTTCATTTGCAAAGTATTCCTGGCTAGTCTTAAATGGAAAAATTTCAGTTGATAGGGCGGAGTACTAGCTTATTTTATAACACATTTCAGTTTCATTAAAAACAAACATAGAACTGCTTATTATGTTATTGTTGTTCAGTCGCTAAGTCATGTCAGACTCTTCGCAATTCTAGCACACCAGGCCCTCCTGTCCTCCACTATCTCTCAGAGTTACCCAAATTTATGTTCATTGCATCAATGACACCATCTCATTCTCTGCCATCTCTTTTGCCTTCAGTCTTTCCCAACATCAGTCTTTTCCAATTAATCCTTTCTTCACTTGGTGGCCAAAGTAGTTGAGCTTCAGCTGCAGTATCTGCCCTTCCAAAGAATGGTCTGTTTATTATACTAGTAAATTAAAGTCTGATGTTCCAGTCAACATTTACATACCAAATAGTGGGGGGCTATAAAATTGATTATATCTTAGTGTTTATAACCATTACTTTTGCCAAATGCATTTTTTTTAAATAAAGATGGCAGCTACATGCACCTCATTGGACAAACTCTAGAATCATCTTTGAAATCAATGCTATGAATATTGTAACATCCTCAGACAAATCATATTGTGTATATAAATCTGGAAACATCAACATAATGCAAAGGTTTTGCAAGTTAGATGCACATTAAGACAGACAAGTCAGGATCTCTCCTAGAATCTGTCCCATATCCCACTAGTAGCAAAATGCAATTTTAACTCAGTCCTTTAGATAGGATGTTACAAAAGAATTCAATCTATCTAAAACTACTTTGATTTTTGAACTTACCAAAAAGGAAACCTGTTGGCAATGTCAGAGCAGGTCAAGTTTTATCATTTAACACCTATAAAGATTTACAAGTTTGACATCTGAACAGATCAGAGGTTTGAATCCTCCTCTTAACTGTTTGACCTTCTGACTTTTTTCTTCTCTTGCCTGTTCTCCAGTTTGAGTGGAGTAAATGACTTTAGTACATTCTGTGCATACATTGTGAATATTTTATTGGGAGAGCCATTTTTATTAAGGTATGTACCTTTCTTCACATAAAACTGCATGCTTAAAAGCACCAGTTATATATAGCAAGTCACAGAGTTCTCAGTGTATATCTGATAGCAGGAATCTCAAGGTTACTATTAAGACTATTGCAAAAGACAGAGTGTATTTACAAATACCAATGACATCTTTTATTTTAGTTATTTGACAAATGCATCATGAGCTGCTTAATGACATTGTGATGAATCAATGGCAACCTTAAAAGTATTTTAAGGAAATCAGATGTGACAAATTTCATATTTCCCCCCTGTGAATTGTTAACTCTCAAGATCTATTTGCTTATTTGCTTCTTTTCCTCAAATGAAATTGTTTTAGATTCCTTTGATTTACTAGTCTAATTTGCAGTTATAGCAACTGCTGCTATCAGCCATATTTATGCTGCTCTATATTTGTCACACAGGAATCTGTAATTGCCAGTATTGTGCTTTTTTGCAGGACAAAGGGTTTTTATTTCATCATATGGAAAACTACTGAGCCATTATATAGAAAAGCAAAGAAAGTCTTAAATTCATTATAACAACCAAAGTTTACTAATATCTTATTTAGTGCAAACCCTAGTTAAATGATATATGTAGCACAAGAGTCTGCCTCTCAATGGGACAATTGTAATAGTAAACTCTATTAAGCATGGTATGACTTACATTAATTAATGTACATACATTTTCCTATCTGAGAACAATAAAAGCACTACTTCTCATAGCATTAGAGCTAAGGATAGAGAATCTATGAGAGAAACTCAATGCCTCTTTAGTCCCTGTGAGAATATGCTATCAAATTTTGGAGACAAAACACTAAATTGTAGTGATGCTTATTTTTGACCTTAAAACAGGAGATAAAAAAATGGGATACTCTAGTTACAAAAATGTTTTCTATAGATAACTATTGCTTGTAAGGGGATTTCTGTGTAATTGTTAAAGAATTAGCAATCTAAATCAATAAGGCTGTCAATCAAAATTCTTTCTAGGGAGCTGTTCATTTAGGCCAGTGTTTTCTCAACCTCAACATGGTGGCTGGGAAATTCTGAGACTTGAAGTCCATCAGTCTTAAAACTGCAGAAAGTAAGAAACACTGTTTTAGGTAGACTGGACGCACCCTTTGAGTGTTCCATAATAGGCAGCAGCATTACACTTCTTCAGTTGTGTTTGTAAGTAAAGGACTACCTGTAAATATTTGATACTAATTCTGTTTAAAAAAAACTAATATAAAAACTAATATAAAACTAAAACTAATACATTTTTCATAATATTAGAAGTTATTAGTTCATACAGTGTAGGTTAATAAACCCTACCAAAATCACTAACAAGTTCCATACAATGATAGACAATGGAAATTTCATATAATATGGATGGCAAATTGAAATGCTATAACAGACAGTGGTAACTTTAAAGATTTCACCTGTGTCCGCCATTGTGGCAAATCTCTTAGATGGAAGAAGTAGAAACCAAAGCCCTAAACTCCTTCACAGGAATTCCATCTACTCACTGGTATAAGTATGTGGACAATACCTGGGGCAAGATCAAACTACAGGAATTGGAAGTATTCGCCAAACATATCAACTTCTGTGGACAGATACATCAATTTCATGGGAAAATGTTAAAGAAATTAGTCTAGTCTTCCTGGACTGTGCAGTACATATTAAGGAAGACAGAAGCCTTAACATTGAAGTTTATAGAACCCCTCTCTCACACACATATCAATATTTACATCTGGACCAAAAATGGGGGTCATCTGAACCTTACATCACCAAGCTGAAGGTCTGCCTACCAGCAAAGATGGGAAAGAAAAAGAACTAAAACACATAAAGGAAGCCCTCAGAATGAGAGGCTATCCCAAGTGAGCATTCATCAATTCCCAAAACTCCCAGCAGGAGTGCATCCTTGTTGTTATTCCATACATTGCAGGAATATATGAAAAGCTCAGGAGGATCTTCAGCCAACATAATATATGTACATACTTTAAACCCAAGAATACATTAAGGCAGAAGCTTGTCCACCCCAAGGATAAAACACCCAAACCAAGCAAAGTGGTATATGTGGTACAATGAAGCGAGACATGTGCAGATCTGTACATTGGTGAAACAAAAACAACAACTTCATAAACACATGGCACAACATAGGAGAACAAACCCATCAGGACAAGATTCAGCAGTCCATCTGCATTTAAAAAACAATGGCCACTGTTTTGAAGATAGCAAAGGACACATTTTGGATAGAAATTTGGTTTGAAAGAATGGTCAAAGAGGCCATCTATATAAAAATTGAAAATCCCTCTTTCAACAGGAGGGAATATGGCATCATCTATCTCTAGTCTACAATACAGTCCTTTCAGCAGTTCCAATAAGGCTCCACACCCATTTGTATTACTCAGGTGGGCCTGAGGACATATATAAACCTCCAAGTGGCCTCAACAACTCTCTAAAAGAATGCAAATGACCAACTGTCTGCAAGAAATATAAACCCTTCTAGTTCCTACCATCCAATCAGAGCTGAAGAAGCTTCTTGGATGAGAAGCAAAACCAGAAAGTCCAGTTACCTCTTGAAAAAAGCATCTTTGGGACAACCATGACCTGGATCACTGAGAATCTCCATAGACATTTGTTTAATTATAGTATGGCAGTATAAAAATTTCCAGTTTTGTGACAAATACTTAAAATTATTATTGTTGCAGCATCTCACAGTCAAGTAATCATAATTTGTGTTTCACAACTAACTAAGCAGAGTTAATGGAGAACATGGAAATAAAATTGCAAGTTGCAGTCATACACAGATTAACAGAGTTGGAACAAATCTTGTAGGTCATCTAGTCCAACCCCACACCCAAGCAGGAGACCCTACACCATCCCCGATAAATGGCAGTCCAATCTCCACTTGAAAGCCTCCAGTGATGAAGCTCTCACAACTTCTGAAGGCAAGCTGTTCCATTGGTTGATTGTTCTCACTGTCAGAAAATTTCTCCTTATTTCTAGGTAGAGTTTCTCCTTGATCAGTTTTCTCCATTATTCCTTGTCTGGTCTTCAGGTGCTTTGGAAAATAGCTTGACTAATTAGCAGTGAAGCAGATAGAAACAAGACTTGGCAATGGTTAAGAGAAGGAAAGGTGAAGGAAGAGACATTGAAGACAATTCTGGCTGCATAAGTCTTAAAACAAATGCATACAAACCCAGAATTGAAAAGACAACAACAGAGAGCAAATGCCACCTCTGCAAAGAAGCCAAAGAAGCAGTGGACCATCTACTCATCTGCTGAAAGAAGATTATACAGACTGACTACAAAGAATGGCACAACAATGTAGCAACAATGATGCATTGGAAGATATGCAAGAAATACCATTTACTTGCAAGTCAGAACTGGTTGGACCACAATACAGACAAAGTAATAGAAAATGAAGACACTCAAGTGCTCTGTGACTTTAGAATTCAGACAAGCTCCTACCACACAACATCCCACATTATCAATAGATGGATAAAAATGCCAGATCCAATCTAAATATCTGGTTATGAGACCAACTATAATTCCAGCTTCTCATTACTAACTTCATAAAGCTTACATTTATAACATTAAGAAAGAAAGATAAACATGTGAATTGAATATCATAGATACAATAACATTAGAAGAGTGATTTTTAATTGGGGGTGATTTGAGCATTGCCCGGAGATAATCAAACAATTTGTAATTGTTTGATTATGATTGGGGTTGATGAGTTTCCTGTGTAAAACAACAGCATCTGGGGTTTTTGGTGGGGGGCATGGGAGAGAATGACATTATTGAGACCCAGAAACCTGAGCCAAACAGTTTAAGAACCGTTAGAACAGTTTGAGAACTACATTAGATAATGTCACATCTGATCTTAGCTAATATCAAAAAGTGATGTATCTGCTTATGTCTTGCAAGGATATTTGCTCTGAACTAAGCTCAGGAGAATTTCACATTTTGCAAATATACTAGCCTTTGAACTTAGGAAAAATAAGCGAATAATTTTACAACCAAGATAATACTGAATAAAACAAAATGAAGGTGCCTTGGCATGGATGAGCCCATAAACTTGAATAAGTCTTCATTTTTATAATAATGCATTATTATGTTATTTCATTGTAGTAAAATGCTGGAGGCTCTGACTTGGCAAACAAAAACCTTAGTGAATCAGTGAAACTGATCTATATGTTGACTACTGTACTTATTGTATCAGGCGTAAGACCAATGGCCCATGCCATTGGTATTCATGCTCCTCTTCAGCAATGTTAGATATGCATGCCCTCTGTCTCCTTAAGATCCACCCCAACTGGCTTAACATGTAAACTATTCAATGCAAGAAGCCTCACAAACAAAATGTTTGTTTCTTTTGTTCTTGAACGTGTCTCTTGTTGACCTCATTTTTGTTTACGAGACTTGGTTGAATGTGTCTTTTTTAGACACTCTTTTTACCGTAAGTGATTATCAAGTTTTTCAGTCTGACCGTGAAAATCGTAGAGGTGGTGTTGTTGCAATTTTTTACAAAAAGTCCCCAGGATTGAAAAATGTTCTTCCTGAGCTTGCTTTCCCAGAGATCGTTGTTTGTGACCTGACTCTAAATAGTACAGTTCACTTCTTATTAAGTTACAGAGACCCTAATTACGACCTTGGTCATATACATAAGTTAATTGACCTATTAACCTGAGTGGCTCCTTGCCCACATCCTTTTGTTCTTCTTGATGATTTCAACTTGCCATTAATTAACTGGGTCCTAAATGAATCAACAAATGAACCTATACATGTGACTTTTTACAATGCAGTTACCACCTTAGGGCTAGAGCAGTTAGTTGTTGACAACATTAGGCTCAATAATTGCCTGGATCTAATTCTCTATAATAGTTTAAATTTAATTTATGGTTTACATTAAAGAACCCTTTTCTAATAACGACCATAATATGATCAACTTTTGCCTTAATCTACATCCTCCTGACCTGGGTCTTAATTACTGTCTTCCAAATTATAATTTTAAAATGCCAAACTATGATTTAATAGCCACCTATTTTGCATCTTTAGATTGGCAATGTCTGTTTTTGGATTGTAAAAATGTGGAAGATTACTATAACATTTTTTTGCTCGAAATTAATCTAGCTGTAAATTTATACGTACCAAGAAAAACCAAAAAAGTTATAAAGAATAAATTACCCAAGGCAAGAAAAAAATTACAATCTAAGAAAAAAATCTCTTTGGTGGAACAAGAAGATAGGTTATGTTGCCAATTTCAAAAGCTGCTACAAAGCCTTATGTCATCAAATGAAAGATGAATGCACCAATTATTTCTGTAAACAGGGGAAATTGTTAAACATTAACTCTATATGAACCTTTTACAACTTTGTTAACTCAAAACTTAACCACTCACAAGTGATTCCACCCTTAAAAAGACAAAACAGGGTCAATTGCAAAGACAATATTGGTCAGGCTAATCTCTTCAATTCATTTTTCAGTTCAGTTTTTGTAGATAGCAATGGTCACAGTTCCTCATTCAGAAGCTGAATTACAAATAGTTGTAGCAAATTGTTGAATATCCAATTTAAATAGATAATGTTGAATTAGCGTTATGTAATCTAAAACCATCACTATCCATAGGACCAGATGGTTTATGTGATTTTTAATTGAAAAAGCTCGCTAAAGTCCCAGCTGAATCCTTGTGCATAATTTTTGAAATATCATTCAGAACTAATTCTCTGCCTGATCTATGGTCATCAGGTATAGTTATACCATTTTTTTTAAAAGGGTGACCCCAGTTCAGTTGAAAATTATAGACCAATCTCTTTGTGTTGTGTTACATGTAAAGTTATGGAAGCAATTATAAACCAATCCATCACTCACCACTAAGAGACAAACAATTTACCATCTGACAATCAGTTTGGTTTTAGGAAAAACTCGTCCTATAATCTACAACTTTTGCACTGTAAAAATATTTGGACTACATGTCTTGATCAAGGCAAAGCTGTAATGCAATCTACATAATTTTTATAAGGCTTTTGACACAATAGTACATGATAAACTGCTGTTGAAATTAAACTCTTACGGCATTTCTGGCCCTCTGCATAAGTGGATTGCTTCTTTCCTATCTAACAGATTGCAGAAAGTCAAAGTAGGGAACTCACTGTTTAATCCTGTAGCAGTCAACAGTGATGCTCTGCAAGGCAGCGCTTTAGGTCCCATGCTTTTCTTGCTTTATATCAACTCAAAAACAATTGCGTCCTTTTTGCCCATGACATAAAACAATTCAATACTACAGATAACTTGTTTTACAAAGTGATCTCGACTATGTGTCGGAATAGTAATCTGTTTGGCAACTTCAAATTTTAATCAACAAATGCTTTGTCTTACATATTGGTAAACCTCAGAATGTCAAGTACAAGCTAGGTGGCATTGAACTAGCCAATGACCTTCACTCTATTAAGGACCTAGATGTACTTATCTCTGACAAGCTTTTCTCTAAAGTTCATTGTAATGACATTGCCAAAAAGGCATTAAGAGTTGTAAATTTAATTTTGCAAAGTTTTTTTTCTTGTATTTCTTTTTTTGTATTGTTAATTAGAGCTTATAAATCTTATGCTAGACCAATCTTAGCGTATTGGTCTAAGGATATTGAGAGCCTCGGTGTTGCAGTGGTTAGAGTGCAGTACTGCAGGCTACTTCTGCTGACACTTGACACCATGCTCAAGGTTGACTCAGCCTTCCATCCTTCTGAGGTGGGTAAAATGAGGGCCCAAACTGTTGGGGGCAATATGTTGACTCTGTAAACCACTTAGAGAGGGTTGTAAAGTACTATATAAGTCTAAGTGCTAGAATATGAAATTATATATATAGGACAGACAAAAGTATAAATATAATGATTAAATAGATATAGACATTTTGAAAATGATATGTAATTGAATTCAGAATAATAAGATAGATAAAACAAGGATAGAGGAAAGTAGGGAAGGGGATAAAATGTTGAGATAATATTGTTATAGTAATGAGATATGGAATAGAACATAACAGATGAATATGCGATTGAACTTATTTCTGTATGGAGAAGTGATAATTCGGAATCTTGCTGCTCTCAAAAAAAGACATATTGTTTGTTTGGTTTTTGTTTGTTTGTTGTCGAAAATTCAATAAAATTTTTACAAAAATAGAGAGGGCTGTAAAGCACTATAAAGTGGTATATAAGTCTAAGTGCTATTGCTATTGTTCAACTGTTTGGAATCCTCACCATATATCTGATATTAGGACAATTGAGGGGTGTAGAAGTACTTCACAAGAAAAGTCTTGCACTCTTCTGTATGCAATAGAATTCCCTATGCTACTAGGCTCAAAATTCTTGGTTTGGATAACTTAGAACTGTGCCACTTCTGGTCAGACTGTTCTATCCTAGGCCTACCAAGATGAAGAAGCAGACTTTGCTTTTTGCTAAAGCCGCTTTATTAAGCTACAGAGAAATTCTTTATAAATAAAACCAGGCTGATATCATAGTCTTTTATCAGGCTTGGACAAGGCCAGAGGATAACTCACAATTACACTTGGCAGTCATGAAGGCAGAAACAGAGCTTCAAGAATCTATTTGAACTAATTGTTCTCTGCAAAATTCCCCTCCCCTTTGATCCACTTTTTAATCCCTCTGGGAATGGCTAATCACCGTCCACCTGTGCTCTTCCTTCAGAGTTGGCCCTGATTTCTGAGCTGCTCCCTTCTCTTGGCAGCTCTGTGTGTACACACATCAGGAACAGTCTCCAATTGTTCTGCTTCACTGCTGTCCAACTCAGAAGGCAGCTGATGACTGACAGAGATTCCTGGCCCCAGCTCTGTCTCTGAGCACTCATCAGAGCCTTCCTCAGATTCCAGGACAGGCTCATGTTGTTCCTCACTGTCTGAATCTGCTAACAGCTCCACTGGCTGCTGGCAGGCCACAATACAGACCTAGGTATTGCATATAAAATTATACGTAGCAATGTTTTACCTGTAAATGACTTTTTTTGTTGTAATCGCAATAATACACACACGAACAAACTTAATATATCATTCCAAATTAAACTGTAAAAAATATGACTTTTGTAATAGAAATTTAAAAAAAATTCTAAAATTTCAAAATTTAAGCACTTGGCAACCAGCATGTTGCAGCATCCTGTTGCCTCTTCCCAGCTGGCTTCCAACAAGTAAAGTCAATGGTGGAAGCCAAAGTTGCTTAACAATAACATGATTCATTTAACAACCACTTTGCTTAGCAATGGAAATTCTGGTCCCAGTTGTGGTCATAATTCAAGAATTACTTGTACAGCTGAGAGGAAAAAGAATGTGATTAAAATCCTGTTCAACAGCTTGAAAGAATTTGACTGTCCTTGAACTAAGTGTTCCTGCTTGAAGATTGCATTACACAGATAAATCACCTCTGAATAGGAAAGAGAATAGGTTGAAAAGTGAAAAAAACATGGAGGAGAAGTGGAAGGAATCAAATAAGGCTTGGGATTACAAGTGGGGTCATTTAATTATGATTGACAGCAAAGGAAAGGGGGAAAAGGGAAACAAGAAAAGGAATCACTCTGTCAGACACAATGAGATGTTGCCTTAACACATTATTAACACATATTAATACATAATTAACACATATGTATAGGAGAGCTGTGTGAAAGTTGTTTGAAGCCAATTCTTCAGACAAAAATGTGCAAAAGATGGCAGTAGCAAGAAACCATGAAGTGCTGAATTCTATATATGGTAACTGTATGCAAACATTCAAAGTTAGATTGCATGAAGTTGATACAGCCTTTATATTGCACAAAATTAAACATTACATTTTTGCAGATATGAATGCACGTTTTAATTTATATTTCATATTTATTAACTGCCCATCTCCCTCAAAGATATTTGCTTTTTAAATGCTGTTGTTTACATATTCCAAACAAAAATCTAGTAAATATGGCATGGGCCATATCTGCAATTCCTCCTTTTGTATAAATAGCCGCTTTCAAACATTTCCTGTAGTTAGCTAAGAGTTTTGTTATTCTTGTTTTTGGGAATTCTCTTCTTTTTCTAAGCAAAATTTGCTAAACAAAAATAGTTTCTTTTTGTGTGAAGATTGATGTTAATAATGAGTTAAGCAGCTCTGCTTTTTCCTGGGTCTTTTTTTCCCCCTTTCTTGACAATGGGAACCACATCAGCCCTTTTGAAATCCTCAGGTACTTCCCGGTGCTCCAGGATTTTTGAAAGATATGGTACAGTGGTTCTGAAATTAATATCTGCTAGCTCCTTCAGAACTCTGAGATATTCGTCAAGGTCAGATAGGTGTTCTCTTATCATTTTCTTGCCTATTTTGATTTTTATTTCTAGTTTGTCTTTTACAGTAGGGTTTTTTTTTTTTTTGTATGTTGGGCTATAATTTCTTTTTGCGTGAAGACTGATGCAAATAATGAGTTACGCCACTCTGCTTTCTCCCTACTGCCTGTTACTACCTTGCCACCTTCTCTCTTCAGTGGACCTACTGTTTCCTTGACTATTTTCTTGTTATTAATATGTTGAAACTTTTTAAAAATTATCTTTGACTTTTGTTGCAAGTCTTTGTTCATTTTGAGCCTTTGCTTTCCTGACTTCATCTTTGCATGTTCTGGCTATCTGCTGATAATCAGCCTTAATTAAATATTTCTCTTTCCATTTTTTGGATTGTCCTTTTTGTCTTTCAGAGAGATTTTTTGTGCAGCCATTCTGGTTTCTTCTTGAATTTCTTGTTCTTCTTTTTCAGTGCTATTGTGCTGTACAGGACATTTATGATCTCATTTTCAGTTTCCTAAGCTTCATGAGTTGGTTTCCCCTTTAGGATTTTCATACACGGAATCTTTCCTAGGCTCTCTCTGAGTTTGTTAAAATCAGCTCTTTTAAAATTTAAGACATTAGTTGGATTATTTTCTATTGCTTGTGTTCACTATATTGAATTCCACTATGACGTGGTCACTTTCACCCAAGCTTCCGGCAACTTCAACTCCCTCTATCACTTCTTCTCTATTAGTAAGAATTAGGTCCAGTATAGCTTTATTCCTCCTCTACCTTTTGGATGACAAAGTTGTCATCTAGGTTGGTTAGAAATCTATTTGATCTCCCATTTGTTGCAGAGTTTGTCTCCCAGTTGATATCTGAATAGTTAATATCTCTCATTACTACTGTGGTATGATTCCTACGTATATTTGTTAACTGGTTGGCACAGAGTTCATTGGTTTATTCTGCTTGGTTGAGTGGCCTCTAATACACACCTGTGGCAATGTCATTTTTCCCCTTTTATATTGACCCATATATATTCTGGAGGGGTTTTATCTTTGATCATGTGCATTTCTGTAGATATGTAGATCTCTTACATATAGTGCAACTCTATTTCCTCTTTTTGTAGATCTGTTTCTTTTGAACAATTTGTATCCATCCATCAGTACATTCTAGTCATGGTTTTGTCCCACCAGGTTTCTGTAATGGCAACTATGTCATACTTGCCCTCGTGGACTATTGATTCTAGTTTGTTCTCCAAGCTTTGAGCATTTGTATATAAGCATTTAAGACTTCTATGCCTGTCCATGGGTATGTTTCCTGCATCTCGTAACTGTTGTTTGAGGGTGTTTTTTTCTCATCACTCCCTGCCTCATTGATTTGTTTTCTTGGAATTTATGGTTGATTTTGTGTTCTAGAGATTCTACAGACTGGTCACCCTTCCCTTTCAATTTTAGTTTAAAGCCCTTCTGATGAGTTGGGCCAGTCTTTTTCTGAGTACATTTCCCCCTGTTTTCATGAGGTGCCCATCCCTTGCCAAGAGTCCTTTGTGAAGATACTGCAGCCCATGGTCCAGGAAATCAAAGTTTTCTTGGTGACACCAACCCTTCAGCCAGTGGTTTATTTCTAGAATTATTTGTCCCTCAATGGGTGCTTACCTTTCATTTGGAGTACTGAGTACACTACTTGTATACCTAGTTCCTTAACTTTGTTGCCTAGTTGCTTGTAATCTCTCAGTATTGTACTCAGGTTCTTTGCTGTGTCATTTGTCCTAATGTGAAAAAGTAGGGAAGGATAGTAATCTGTGGGCCTAATTATTTTGGTTAGGTTCTCAGCCACATCTTTGATTTTTGCTCCAGGGAGACAAACATACGTCCCTAGATTGTATGTTTGGCTGCAGATGGCTGGTTCTGTTCCTTTGAGAATAGACTCTCCTATCACCAACACTCCTCTTCCTTTTTTGGTGTGTGTGCTGGGCTGCTTTTCTGTTTATCTCAGGTGTGTTTGTTGATGTTACTTTTTAAGAGATATTTGATGCTGTCTCTTTTCTAGGTGTCTGCATGTTTTCTTAGAGGGGAAGCTATGGGTTTCATCCAGTGGGAGAAATTGATTGCTCGGTTTTAATGGGGCTGTTTCTGGTAGGGTATGCGGTTCTTTTAAAGGTAAAAAATGAATCTTTTTTTTCCTATCTTTTTTTCTGCCTTTTTGTGCTCATTTTTTTATCTTGTTATTTATTTAACTTGGTTACTGTTATGTTAGTTTTATTAGATTTTTATTCCTTATATTTTTTAAGTTCTTGAGCTCCAATTCCTCCCTACCTTATTATTTAAGATTTGCCTTATTTATTTGACTGATCTTTATCAATCCTGTTCTTCCTTGAGTTCTAATGTTCCACTCTTGTCCTTACTATTTGCCTATGTATTTATCTTTCATTTTCTGTCTTATATTTATTTTTATTCTCTACCTGGATCTTCTCTCCCTGCCTATTAGGACCTCTGGCTTAATTTGTTGCCTTCACTTCCATTGCTGAATGTTGCCCAAGTTGGGCAACAAATCAAAGATCAGCCAGTCTGTCTAGAAAACTTTTGTGTAATCCTTCTCTAGTAGTATTGACCAAAGAAAAGTGAAAATTGGCATATTGCTTCATTCATATGTAATCTGGTGGGGTATCACTTTGACAAAACAAATTGGGTTGCCCAGGGTCCAAAGTGCTTTGTTGTAATAAATCTATGTTGCTTTGCAAAAACCTGGTGGACATAAGACAGTCCATAGCAACTGTTTCTAATGAAAGGGCTGACTTTAAGCAGAAATTTTTAAATATTTTCTTGGATTTCCCTAGGGGTCCAGATGGTCTGGTTTGATAATAATAAAAAGTGTTTAGCTTGTCAGTTAAACATGGTTGATAATGGATTGGAAAAGCATTATGATTTGTTGCTGTTAGTGGCAGAATGGGGAAAGCTAGATTAATGATTGAAAAATATAAGAAGTCATGGTGTGAAACTGTAATGAGCAAATTTAGTACAAAAATGCTTCAAGCAGAATGTTAATTCAGAAGGAGTTTCAGCTACCTGGCTAAACAAAAAAATAGATGGCTTGTTTTAGTGGCAAAGTTTAAATAATAAATACTGGTAATCCTAGACTCACAGTCACAACTGAGCCGAGAATTTATGTTGCTAAGTGAGAAATTTGTGAAGTGAGTTTTGCCCCATTTATCACTTTTCTTGCTACATTTGTTAAATGAATCACTGCAGTTGTTAAATTAGTAACATGGTTGTTAAGTGAATCTGGCTTCCTCATTGACTTTGCTTGTCAGAAAGTTGCAAAAGGGGCTCACATAACCACAGGATACTGCAACCATCATAAATATGAACCAGTTGTCAAGCATTTGAATTTTGATCATGACCATTGGGATGCTGCAATGGTCATAAGTATGAAAAATGGTCATAAGTGCCTTTTTCACTGCCGTTAGAACTTTGAATGGTCACTAAATGAAATGTTGTAAGTGGAGGACTACCTGTAGTTATGAACCATTTTCTGATATTTCTACCTAAAAACATTATATGACAGTGAATTCTATCAGCTTGCATCTCAAAAACGTAAACATATTGGAATATATAATATGCACAAACTACTATCAGTTGTTTAGCTATACAACAAGAATCTTGGTCAATGTAGTTTATTGAACTAAAAGAGAATGCTAAAAACTTAAAGTAATAAAATAATACAAATTTTATAACATGCTATTTATGGAACAAAATATATCAAAATAAAAAAGAAATATGGAGTTCATTAATGAATAATGCTGGTATTATTTGAGGGTATGTTTCGAAGTCTAGAATAACTTTATTTCTCAATAGTAAATCTGACACAGAATTCAATTTAAACAGGAAACCATTTCTAGACTACAATTTAATATATGGCTTTGTACTACATCCAAAATTTTGACATTTATTGTACTTTTTTAAATTCCTTTTTATTGATATATATAATTCTTTTATTCATTTTTCCTGTTCTTGTGTGTGTGTGTGTGTGTGTGTGTTTGTTTAAAATGTTTAAAGAAAATGCAAAGGATATTCCACAGTGCTTTGAGACTTGGCAGGTTGGCTGAGGATTCTCAAAAAATACAAGAAGCAGACAAGTTTTCAAACTTTTTAACATGTGTCCAAACCACATTGGTCTGGAACTTGTGATTGGAAATAATTCCAGCAGGAGTTCTTGAGAGATTTCCAGGATATTCTGGTTTTGGCTCATTCAGTAAGTACTGGTCCCAGAATAGCTTTTGGAGGAGTTATTTCGGCACTGCTGACTTCCTGTTAAAGGCTTAAATTGAGTGTTCAGGGTTTTTTCTCTCTCTTTGTTTTTCTTTGTAAAAAGAACTTTCTGCACACCATTAAAGTTCTAGGAGGTTCATGCTCAGTTTAATTCGAGGTTAGGCCACAGGGGTTGGAATGATTGTCTCTTGGTTAGCGGAACTGATTTGTTGTATGTATTGTATGACCTAAAAGAATTTGGGAACACTGCTGAATACTTACATTTCCAGGAGTCTAGAAAGGAATTTAAAGGCAGCTTGGCTCACTTTTGAAATATCTGACATATTTTGATCTATCACACAGAGTCATGTAGGCAGATCAATAGCAGAACTTTTATCTAACTGCTGAAACAATAGCAGAACTTTTACCACACTGCTGAAACATTACGTCCATAAAAGAACAGCAGTGTGGACTATCATCTCTTAATAATAAGAATGGTCCAGGGCACTAAACATGTAAGGATCCTATATCAAAAAGATTATCTGTACAAGTCTAGAAAGTTTGCCCTGTAGATGTGAAGATCAGAATGACAATTTAGGGAATAACAGAAATTGGGAATACCAAGTCTGCAAAAGTGATGGCTTACAGTACAGAATACAAACTCCATCCATAATTGACAGAATGGTGGACATTCAGAAAATGGACTAATTTAATGTCTTAATAAGAGCCACACAAATATTATGCTTTTAGTCTCCCAAAGGTGCTTTTCACCTGGATTTAGTTTGAAATGTGCTCAAAGCTTGTTCAGGTCTTTCTCCCCTGTAAGGTAGGGGTGTCAAACTTGCAGCCCATGGGCTGGATGTATCATGTGCTGGCCACATCTGGTTTAGCAAAGGGCAAAAAAGTGATACGTCACATGATAACAGTGTATCATTGCACATTTGACATCCCTGCTTTCAGAACTAGAAATTATTTTATTCATAATTCCTTTTCACCTATCAACCGTAGTAGCAATATTGTTAGATAACGCTAACTGCTTTTTTTGGTGAGGATGAAGGGCTAAGAGCTGATGGGTTATATCAGTGGTAGTTAAACTTTTTTTCTCTCAGAACCCCTTCCCAATTAAAAAAATTATGGAGGAACCCCCCCCCCCGAAGAACATTTACTTTTATTGGTAATATTTATCAATATTTATTGCATTAGAAATTAAAATTGATTCAGTTAATGTTACTCTTGCTTATTGCAATTATTTGATGGAATTTTAATATTATGTTATTTTTCAAAATAAGCTGGCAATAATTTTGTTTTTGTGGGCCTCTGAAAGTGTTCTCAGAACACACTTTGATAAACACTGGCTTGGTGATTTAAAAGAGTGTTTATATGATGTAACTCCATGACTTCACAGAAGCCATATTGTCACTATCATTCATTTCTCTAAAGATGAATCACAGAAAATTATTGCTCTCTGTAAATGCCAGAGGAAAAAGTTGCTTCACTTCTCCCAATGGAAAAATACATGTGTCAGAAAATACATGGTTCAGCCTGGAATTTCCTGGCATGATTCCCAAGTAGAAAATACCTTTTCCTCTAATGGGGAAAGGTGGCATGTGACAGAAAAAGTCAGACGATGCCAACATTTCTGCAGAAGCACTAGCAGGATCAATAAAGTGAGGTAGTGGTAGGGATAGACCTCTCGTGGGATCCTGTGGTTGGCTAGAAAAGACTAATGAGTCACAGATCTCCCAACTTTTCCCTAAGGTTTCAGTGCCCCTTCAACTCTCCTAATCAATGAGGTATGGTCCCGAAATAAGGGAAACCTAGCTTCAAGTCCAGTTTCAGTCATGGAAAATCTATAAGTCACTTATTGCAGGCCTGTCATTATCACCAACTCTTAGTGTTGTGGGGGGGAAAGTAATATACATGAATCATTGAGCTCCTGGATGAAAGATTATAAATGAAGCGTTTGAGTTTTATTTTGCAATATTCGATATTCAGGGGAAAATATATCAACTGGATTGATTATTGCTTTCTTACTTTAGTTTGTCTATTCTGCTAACAAACTAAAAAGCATGCAATGCTGCTATATACACAGGACATTTTTTTCTTAGAGGAGCACACTCTTGTTTAGTTAATGCACTGAATTCTCACAACAAATGCAGCACTGCCTTTTTAGCACTCTCCCTCACAGGCTAGTCTTGTACTCACAATTTCATGCTAGAGACCTGAAATTGGATAGTCAAGTTTTCTTACCTGGGAAGATATTCCGTTAATCAATATATTTATGTCTTAGAAACAAATATGGATTTAAAGTACTTCCAAGTAGCAAAGCCACCCACCAACATACAATGAGAAAAGAGAGATGGCAATCTTTTGAGTCAGATATTTTTTAAAAAGTATTGCCACATAAATGATATAGTGAGGCAAGCGTGTGTGGCATGAGGCATGTATATATCTTGGGAGTGACATATTATTTCCATTGTAATTGTTATCTTGAAAACTGGGGGCAAGGAGGCACATAGCTGTAGAGTGATGGTACAGATCTAGCCTTTCTCTGAGCCAGGGAAGGATAATATTGGCACTAAGATTGTTCATGACAAGGAACCTATTAACACGCCCCTGGCCACCCACAAGGCAAGTTTGGCAGCTGATGAGGTCATAAACCACACACTATAATCTATTTTGCTGACAGTATTTTGCCAGGGTTTCTGTCAGTAAATGGTGCTGAGTCTGCAGAATTTTTCAGTGTCTGCATTGAATCACATACAAAATTAGTGCATTTTATTAAGGGCAGAGGAAAAGAAGAGAAAAGAAGAGATATTAATGCATTTACATAAATCCCCCCCCCATGGCAACCACTGTTGATCTCAGAAACACTACAAAAGGTTGGACATAGTGACTTTAGTACTTAGACGGAATTATCAATTTTTCCTCCTTTCAAGGAATACCTGCAATTTTGCATGTGTTGAGAGAGAAGCTGGCACTATAAAAGAACACATTAAGGCCCACCAACAGTACATGAGAAAGCTCAGCAGATTTATATCTTCTGACTCACTTTGCTTGCATTTCAGTAACAGAGGGGCTTCTCCTCTGCCTAGTTGGAATGGAATTTCTTTTCACTATAGCCTAATTTTAAAAACAAACAAAGGAACAAAACTTCTGAGTTTGCAACACACCTACATGAATAACAAAATATGGGTTCTTATTACACCTCTGATCCTCTGCTTCTCAGAAAATATGCCTTGCTTATGAAGTGCTCTGAACTTTCATTCTATTACAAAGATATGGAATACCTTAACCAGGGTGGAGGTGAGGGCAGGGTGAAGATGGTAGTAGTAGCTTTGACTATGATGGAATCTGGAATTCTGGACATATAGCTGAACTCTGTATCACTGGCTGTATTGATATTCAAATGTGTTTGCTTCATAATTAAAGGGAAATGCAAGCTGAAATTATTTGTTCCAGCATAAGCAAGGATTACAAATTTCCATAACTATAGTTATGTTTTTATTTTTTTTCAAACATTCTTTATCAATTGGTAGAATTACCTGGTGAACACGTTAAGCTGTTTTACATGCAATTAAATGATTATATTGAAAATAAAATCAGCCTGTGCTTACAGGTTGGTTTCAGAGATGGCTCTTTGGCATTTAATAATTGTGCAGCCTATAGTTGTGTTGCATCTGGTTATCTTGCCAGCAACCACTTAACAACAAATAAACATTAGTGCTACATCATTTATAATGAGATATTTGATTTTCTTGTGTTCAATTTCTCTGTAAAGAATAGCACATCCAGTTCCTCTTCACAGATGTAGACAGAATCTGCTAAAACTACTATGCAACTAGTAAAAAGCAGAATAAGATATACTTTTGAATTCAAAATCAGTATTTATTGTTCAAATCAACAAGATGCTGCAATAACATCTCCACTGGATAGCTATCAGCTCATTGTGAAAATATTTTTAGATTCTACCACCTCTTAAAATATTTATCAGAGTATTTAGCCAAATGTTATTTTTGCATATTTATCTGTGTAAAAATAATAATCCTATAATGATTTAATTTACTACCAAATATATATGTACACTAAAGCAGGAAAAAATAGCTGAAATAAATTTATTAAAACTTCTGCATTTAATTCATTAATTGTATCTGTTTTATTTGTCAGGCATTATACTGGTGATGCCTTGGTTTTTATTGGGGCTGAATCTCCAGTTAGTGCACTAGTCCCAGAAATCAGTAAGGCATGGTAAGCAACTGTTATATAATCATTTCAAGTTACAATATACCTAGCTGTTTATGCACTCATTTCAAGCATTAACTTTGAAGAGATATCCAGTCTTACTGTTTTCTCAATACAGTAGGATAAATAGATAGGCATATATCCTAATTAGGAAGGACTACTAGGGATATGAGTCATCTTGTTTCTGTTCTACAGAAGCTACATTCTCATGTTCAATAGCCTTCATACCTTCATTATCCTTCACATAATGCTTCCACTTCCCTGATCCTTGGATAGACACCCTGTCACTATTTATATTGAGGACAGGTCACAAGACTAATTCTGCCTTTGAATCATCACAACAGAAACCCACAGTAGGAAACTGCTACTGAAATCTTAGCAGAATTGTAAAGTCATTCTGATATAAAGCTAAATCTCTTTCTTGTTGCCATCTTACTATGGTCACTTTGTTTTGGAATGCTAACATTCACATCTAAAGGTCATATGTTTCTCTTATACACTTAAGGAGTTGGAATTACCTCTCTTGTTTGTAATTCTCACTTTATGTCACATACATCACCTCCAGCAGCAATATACAGCTTCTCAGAATTGTTTTCTATTTTTTTCTGCTTATACATTACACCTATACAAAAAGTCATACTTTCAACCTAAACTACTTAATTATCCTCATTTCAGACCTTTGATAAAACAAAGATCACTCCAGATGCAAGTACGAAAATTGGCTGATGGCCAATAAGCTCGCTTCTGTTGAGAGGTAAAATCTGATTAGAATGTAAGGAGAAGCTGGAGTACATTGCTGAAAAAGGGTGAAAGGCAAAGTACATGTTAAGATTTTATCTCTTTACTGGCAAATTTTCAATATGGTTTATTGCTTTAAAGCCTAGGCTGCTTTCCAAAGACCTCTCTTTCTCAGGCTCTGATTGGTTCCATACCTTCTTTGTTATGAGTTATTTCCAGGTTTGGACATCCTGAATAGCTCTCAACTTTTGGATCATGCAATTGGTTCAAAAGAGCCCTGCTTAGTATCTGACAAATTCTGGTTGTCAAAAGGGGAATGGCTCATGCCATCTCTTTTTATTATAATTTGTTTACTTTCTCTATTTTCTAAGCATTCTTTTTCCCTATTCTTCATGAAGTGTCAAGCTTCTCGCAAAGGGACTAAATATTCAGAGTAAAAGAATAAACAATGGCTTTGACATCTCATATTATAAATTTTGCAAAACTTTGATTATGGTACATAATACCAGGAGAGAGAAAGATTCTGGCTTTCATTTCATGGCATTATTGCTATCAGGGAGCGGGTGGAGGTGGCCTAGTGGTTAAGATGTTGGGCTTGTTGACTGGAATTTTAGCAGTCTGAGATCCAAGCATCACATGAAGGGGTGAACTCCCATTCTTGCCAACCAAGCAGTTTGAAAGCATACAAATGCAAGTAGATAAATAGGTACCACTTTAGTTGGAAGGTAACAGTGTTCTGTGCACCACGGCATAGTCATGCCAGCCACATGACCACAAAATCTAATATTGATCATTCTATTCAAACACAGATGCCTCTAATATGCAGACACCATCTCAACAACATAGTGATGGGAAATTTGAAAGCTGAGTGTAAACATTTTGTTTATTTCTTTAGCTATTACATTTACTTTGAAGTTCTTTCAGGAATTCTAAGAGGGATTACAATAGTTCATCTTCCCATTTTTCACACAATAACTCCATGGAGAAGGTTACATGAATTAATAAATGTAGTCTTTTTATAAGTACTGAGGCAAAAAGATTCAGGGTATATTTAACTCAATGCTGATGAAAGATTGTTTGAATACACACACACACACACACACAACCAGTGGCAAAATGCAGCCTGGTCACACCAGTTCTGTCATATGGTATCAGTGATGAAGCTTGGCACGCCCTCCCACACTTGCCCCTGCTCTTTTCTCCCCTATATTCCTTCATTTTTTTCATTTTAACTCACCTGAATCGCACAAAACAGCGATTCTGCGCACCTCCGCAGCCTTCCCAATCACCTGTGTAGCCTCTGGAATGGAAAATGTTCATTTTAAGGTGCTGCACAGCAGCGTGCGCATGTACCAAACCAGTAGTGAAGCTGGTTGAATTGCAACACACACACACAACACACACACACACCAGAATTGAGGATTTCCTGCTTCTGTTTGATACTTTTAGCAATTAAAATATGGTGACCACTAAGAAACCATTAAAATGTTCACTATAAACCCTCTATTACAGGACACTTACACAATCTGATATTAAGCAAATATAGAGGGGCCTTTTGTAGAGTCCAGTTTGATGCCTTCCCATCTGTTCTATTGAAGAGAAGATTTCATGAGATCCCTTATTCACAGTGGTTACAGCGATTGGAAACTCTCACCCAAGTTCTCATACAATGATCTTTCTATGATGCCCTAAGAAATGTTCCAAATACCATCATTTCCAAATACAAGAGCTAAACAAATTACTAGGAATATCATTTGTCCTAAGTTAGAGATTAACTGAGTATAGAGCAATTCATAGTAGTGATATGAGGAAAAGGAGTCATTTGCTTATATGGAGAAACAGAAGAAATGGGAAAAATACTCCACATAGAACTACTTTGATGATGCTCTTTGTGATGCTTTGGCTTCTAAGATAATTAATATTTCCTATCTTCCTCTGGGTCTGTCTATATTCTTAAAGTCTTCTGGGAAGATGGAATACATTCAAAAAAATGTGGGACATTGCACTCTAAGAATTAATTGCATCCAAAAATGAAGGGGATGCAGGGGGAAGGAGGAAATGGGAAACTTTCCCTTCCCTTCTATAACTGGGTTCTAGACCAGAGTATCAATCCTTCTTTAAGCTACATCTTTGGATGTAAGTAACATTCAGGTACATAATGTCCACATTGCATTGTTCTTTTCTGTCTCTTTGTTCTGTGATTTTTACGTTATCTTTATTAGAGTTGAAGATGCCCTCTATAATACAGTGCAGCAAGCATAAAGTTCTGCAAAACTCTAAAAACTAGCACCAATATATCTGGAAAAAAATAAAACCAAAATGAGTCTCATTTTGTTAAACTATAAAGAATGATTTACAACTACCATAGATAACTGCTTAGAGCAATTGCCTAGCAGCTGGTTCTATGGTTCCAGCATGTTCTCATGTTCTTGAAATAGGGGAAATGAAAATGGTAAAGAAATGTCTGCCTCCTTCACCATTTATACTTCTAATATTATAACAGCTGTGGTTACCAATGAGCAGTCATATTATTTCTAGAAGTCCCTGATAATGGTGCAATATGACGATACTGCATCATTCCTGCAATATGTCTAGTGAAGAAGAAATAGGAGCAGCAACCCAAAAACCTCTGTTAAGAGATTTCTGTTTGACCTTTTAAGTCACATGTTACCATCACAAAGCAGATTAGGAACTGTTACCCTTAGTGGTTGGATTCAAATAATTTAACAAGTAGTTGTCTGCCCTAATGACCAGCTGGGTAGGCATGGCTGGGTGGTCATGTGACTGGGTGGCCGTGGCCAACTCGACGTCACTCATGAGGGGCACTTCACCTCACCCGGCCTCTCATGACCATGGGGATGCCGCAATGGTTGTAACTGAAAAACAGTCATAAGTCATTTTTTTCAGTGCTATTGTAACTTTGAATGGTCACTAAATGAACTGTTGTAAGTCAAGGATTACCTGTACCAAAATACAAAAAGTTTATTTGTTTGCAAAAAGTTGCCTAAATACCAATCATTAGATTAGAAATACCTTCAAGCCAGAGTTGCAAATCAGGCAGGGTGCCAGAGCACCTTGAGGAATGCAATGACAACTATCAGCAGCCAACTCTTGCTCATAAAGTGAAACACTTTAGCAGAGAGGTAATTTAAACTCTCCAGAAAGAGCACACACAGGAGAAGCAATTCTTAGATCCATTTGTACTACTTAAAGATACTAGCTGGTCTCACTCACTCATGAGATATCCTAAGGAAATCATCCAGATTTAAGGAAATATCATGTATCTCCCAGAAAGGCAGTAAAAAAATCAGTGCCAAGCTTGCATCTTGCCTCTTGGAAGTACACCCCAAAAGAACAGTGCCAGGAACCACTAAAGCAGTGAAGGAAGACCCCCTCCCAAGATAGAAAAATAAATCATGAAGCAGGAAAAAATTCAAACACAATACAAATAATTAAACTACAACAGTTTAAATCCTTTTAAAACTAAAACACAAGCTCATTGCCAGAGCTCATACCCCAGGCAAACTCATGTGTAAACACTTGAGATCAGCCTAACTACAAAGAAAGCAATTAGCACTAGAATGTAGCAAAAGAGCAAACACAATAGCTGTGTTAAACCAATTACCAGAACAAATAGACGTAGGAACTAGCCAGATTTCTGAACCCTGCTTCTTTTCAGGAACAGAGATTAATCTTTTTTCTTCCAAACAAAGCTGAATAGGGAAAATTATCCCATCAATAAACACAGGATAAATGTCACCAAGCACAGAATCAAACTTCACCAGAAACCATTTTTAGACCAAAACTCAGAAAGGGTATGTAAACTCACATTTGAATGTCTATCTTTCTAGCTAGCTAAGAAGCCTTGCTGAATGTCACTCATCTTGGTTCCTTGTCATTAAAAGCTTCTTTCTGGCAACTCTGATTCATTATTCAATTATTTCTTCAAAGTGCTGATTTTGCATCCCAGCTGGAAGAACTCCAACAGGGGAGTATTTCCTCCCAACAGCAGTGTAAAAGCTTAAAACAACCCTTCCCCTCTAAGAAAGTCAAGCCCCAGCAAAGTACCAGCAAAGAAAAAAACAACAACTCTGGATCAGGTGACAATACATCTGGGCATACTGCTAAGAACCTTTAGCTGTTACAAAGTAATAAGGCAGGGGTCCTCAAACTACGGCCCGCAGAGCGCATTTACCCGGCCCATGACATCCAAGCCATTCCGCCCCCTCTTTCCCCCCCTCTCCTCCAGCAGCCCGTCCGCTCTGCTTGGGGGTGGGCGGACAGAGCACATGCTTGTGC
>JAEANM010002115.1:0-25418 GCA_017656035.1 Myanophis thanlyinensis
GTGGAGGTCCGGCGTCGCCGTGCCGGACCTTCGCACAGCCAGGCAGGGCCAGCGGGGGCTTGGAAACCTCACCCCAGGCTCTGTGCAGCAGACAGGCTGCCAGAGCTTCAAGGGGACAGGACTCCCATTCCCAAACCTCCGCCGGCTTCGCCCTCGCCGCCCGCTGCTGCAGAAACTGGGGGAAGAATCCCCCTCGCATGTGAGGGGAATTCCTCCCCCGGCTTCTGCAGCAGCGGCGGCCGACGGAGGTTTGAAAATCCCCCTCCCACGTGAGGGGGATTCCTCCCCGGCTTCTGCAGCAGCGGGTGGCGAGGGTGAAGCTGGCGGAGGTTTGAAAATCCCCCCCCCCATGCGAGGATTCATGAGGGGGGATTTTCAAACCTCCGCTGGCCGCTGCCGATGCAGAAGCTGAGGGAGGAATCCCCCTCGCATGGAGGGGACTCCCAAGCTCCCACGGCCCTGCCCGGCCCCACGGAGCCATGGAAAAACTCTTGACGGGTGGGGGGGTAAGGTAGATACCAGCGTATAACGCGCACATGCGATTTCAGCACTGTTTTCAAGGGAAAAAAGTGCGCATTATACGCCGATAAATACGGTAACTCTATTCTTCTTAGGGCATTCTGAGAAAATCCACCCTCTTGTATCAGCAATTTACCATCAGAAAGGAGGTCATGGGCATTTCCCTCAAGTCCAAAAAGCATGTGTCAAGCAGCTGGCCAGGTGTGGAGGCAGGCATCCCAGCAGTCCAGTGTCCACTCCTGGCAAGGGTTTGGGTGTAAAGGAGGGAAGGGGTCACTGCCCCTTGCAGAATGCCTTTGAGATTTCTGCAACATTTGAAAGAACTAGCATTTGACCACACGTCATTTGCAGAACTCCACAGGAAAGCAAAATGCTATTGGTGACATTCTTCATACCTGCATTAGAATAGCCTCACTAAGGTATACAAGCTATAGAATCCTTGGGGGTACTCGGAGTATTTTGGGCAATCATTATCCAGGCGCATCCCCAGGCCAGCTCTAGGCTGGTCATATTCTGGCACCTTCTGGTCTTCTTGTCAATTTCAAAAAGGCACCCTCTTGTTTCTTTTTTTCCTCATTTTTTTTGAGCTTTATACTTCAGATTTTCAGCCCAGGACAATTTTTTTCTTGGACATGTTCGCCTTATTTACATTACAAGATTACATTAGGCTCTCAAGTGGACATACCATTGCTGCTTTTCCCTTCCTTTTTAAAACATTTGTTTATTTATATAAATTTATTTGCCGCCCATCTCGTTTCAAAGCAAATCTCGATGCTCACAGAATTAAAAGTATTAAAAATATAAAATTTATATTTCTAAAGCAACACAAATGGAAATGGTTTTATTGCTTTTGTGGAAGTATTTTTCAATTTTGCCATCCCCAAAACATGTGCCTGTAAGCCAGGGCCTGTTCTTCCTGCATGCTTCATGTGACAGCCACATTTTCCTGCTTGCCTTTCCTTCGATAGCTCATAGAACCATGGATGGTATCAAAGTTAGATCATGTGCGCGAAAGAGCCGTGGAGACAGCAATGAAGCTCTTGAAATTTGTAGCTGATCGTTTCCACCTCGATGTGAGTATCCGTAAATTGAGCTGCTCTCCTTCCTAATTGGAGCTTCCTCTCCTTAAGAGGTTTAAGGTTTTCCCCAATATGGTACAGGACACAAGGATAAAGGCCTACCAGCTTAGATAGCAGGCATGTTCCAGACCCCCTCTTTTTAATGTTACCACTTGGGAATATTTGGATGAGCTCATAGAGTTCATAAATGAAAAAGAAATAATAAACCAATTTCAGTTTTATGAGGTTTCTGTTTCAGGAAAATCAAGCCACCTCAATTTTATTAATTTGTGGTTAAGATTCTTATTTCAAACACTGCAAAACAATATAAAAGCAGGGTTATAAATCAAAACAATCTACAAAAAGGCACATAATGTGGGGAGTTCGTGGCTGAAGCCATTAGGCAAAATTAAGCCTGGCTTGGCCTATGATGTAGATAGAAGAAGGTCTCCTCCCTCACAGACGAAGGGGCTCCAAAGGCCCACGTTCAGCCTGGACGGGCATACAATTTACAGTTGCTCAATTCCCAGTGACTCAGGGCAGCTTACTATTTAAAAACAAAAGAACACACACACACACAGGAAAAAACCATACACAGTCTGAAGGCAGACCTATAAACAAAGACAAGCCATCCCAGCAAGAGTTTATTTATTTAAAAAATGTATTGGCCACCCATCTTACCATAAGGCTACCCTGGGCAGCTTACAGACATTAAAAATGAATTTTAATAGACAGCCTTCATCTAATTATTTTAAATGGGTTTTAAATTGTTATTTATGTATTTGTGTTTTTTATTCTGCTGTTCACCGCTCCAAGTCCCTAGGGAGAGGGGGCGGTATATAAATCAAATAAAATCTAAAAATCTAAAATCATCTACATTAAAACATGAATTAATTAAAACCAAGATTAAAATCAAGTTCATGTGGGGAGGGCAGGGGCGGGAGGAGTGGTGGGAGGAGTGGTGGGATTTGTTCTTACTCAATCAACTACCTCAATTGCACTGTTCCCCCACTGGGACCCCAGGCCGAGTGGCAAAGCCACGTCTTTAGGCCCTTAGGAAAAGATACAGTAGGAAGGTTGGGGCCAACCTCACATCGGGGAGCAAGATGTTCCAGAGGACAGGAACCACCGCAGAGAAGGCTCTCCTCCTGGACCCACCAGGCGGAACAATCAGGCTGACAGGCGGCATGCCATCTCTGCTGCCAGCCAATCCCAGCGGGGGTGAGACAGTCCCTTAAGTAACCATGCCAAGAAGGCCCTTGAATTCGGTTTTGGAAGCAGACTGGCAACCGATGCAGCTGGCGGAGCAGTGGTGTTACTCGGGCCATCCCACACGCCATGTTGCCCTTTGAGGCCAGCCTCTCCATTGTGCCCCTGGGATGTATGCCAGGTGGTGCCATTGAGAAGGCAAAGTGCCCGGCCTGACTTCAGGAAAGCTCCACCCTAACCCTAACCCTCCAAGCCCGCCTGTGGGCCTGGGGTTTTAGCCTTTCTCCTGCCAACCCAGCAGCCAGAAGTCCAGTCTGGAGACTTTCAGTGTGGTCCACGGTGGGTGTGCAGCATGTGGTTCTGGATCTGTCTGACAAAGAGCAAGAACCAGCCTCGCATGGAGTTGGCTAAGAAACGTCCAGAACCCCCTTCAGTCTCAATTATTTCCATGTCTCCCTGTTGTTTCCTCAGCTCTCTCGGGAATTTAACAAGTTGGCCCACCTGACGGCCCTTTTGATTGGTCTGTGCAACGACCGGATGCCACGCATTAGTTCTTTTGCTGTGCAAGGAGTCAGCTGTCTCTATGAGATCTTACTGCGCCGTAAAGGTATAGTAGGAATACTATACAGTATAAAGGTATACTAATACTAGCCATCTCTTTCTGCTCAGAAGTTGGAACCCATGTGGGGCAGATTCCACAGCTGGTCTTTTGGGGCTCTGGGAGGAAACGGCCAAGCTCAGGGAGCACCAAGAGCCCAACTGGCCAGTCCTGGACAATGTGCAAAAATTGTAACAAAAGCTGTTCCCTTCTACTCTAGGTCTGAGGACAAGCAAGCAGAAGAAGCGGAAGTGGCCGAGGAAAAGGAGCCTGAAATTCCAAGAAGAAGAAGACAGCCGTGCCGGGCAAGCAGCGGGCAGCAGTTGGCAGATAGCAACGGTACCGTGGCTGCCTTCAAGGGCTGCGAAGGGCTAACTAGTCCTCTACTTCTGATTGCAGTTGAGACCAGAATTTCCATCCATTGCAGTCATAATTCAAGTCAGGCTCGATTTTATGACACTTTGTACAGTCATTGAGTGAATCGTCACATTCATAAAGCAACAGCAGCTTCCCCAATGGGAATTCTTTTGCTGGATGGAAATAGGTAGAAACGGTCCCCAACTGCAACCATGCAATTTCAGGATGCTACAACTGGTTGCAAATTGCCACTCCATCTTTTCAGGGCTGGATTTACCATCCCAAGTTTCCTTTAGCCTGCAGACTCCTCCCTGTCCTCTCCTGCCTGGCCTTCTGAATCCCTCACAGGAGAAACTTTGGTGGAAGCAAAGTCAGGGCTGCTGCTGGGGGGCTCTCTGGCCCTGTCCGTTTGGGGAAAAAGACGTGAAGGACACCTGTCAAATCTTGTGCTCCTCTTTGTAGCATTGCGGTGACCAGCTCTTCTCCGTTCAGTTGACCAACCTCCTGCTCTCCGTTCTGGACTATCTGAGAGGCTCCAGTCCAGAAGTCCTGGTGGCAGCAGAAGAAGTCCTCGGTGCGGTTCTGCAGAACCATGCCATGAAGGTGGAAAGGGTGAGGGGTTTCAGCTGCAATGTCCATCCCCTCCCTCAGATTTTTCCTGCTACTTAAAATGCAGCATTTCTTGCTTGCTTGCTTGCTCTTAGCTTAGAGTCCTCTCCGACCATGACTGACTCTGAGCGGGTCTGATTTCACGCTGTTTCCACCACCTGGGTGAACAAAAAGAAGTCCTTATCTTTCTGGTCTCTCTACTCTGAGCGGCCCTGGGCTCCTCTGCTCAGTTGTAAGAGATTCAGATCACAGGGAATGTGTTCCCCAGGTCCTGTGCTGTGGCAGGATCTTGCCTTTTATTTACTTGCTAACTGATGCCCCACCTTCCCTCCAGAAAGAAGCTCACCTGGGGATGGCCCGTTTTGCCTGCCCTGTAAAGGGGGATGTTGGGGGCTGGACCGACCCACGTCGCTCTGCGACTTGCCATGGCTGAGGCCTCCTTATGCTGCTGCCTCACCTCTACCCTGCCCTAGCTCTCCAGCACTACTGATGGCACGTTCCAAGGGGGTGGGCAGGCAGAGCAGCCATGGCAGTAGACAGCCTTTGGATAGGCACCCTGTTAACACGTGGCGTAATCACCTGGGTGACCATGGCAGGACAGCCCTTTTGCCGCTGGTGAATGCAGATAGGTGAATTGCCCATGCTTTGTGTCTGGAGCCCAACACAAGCTCATGCCTATGGGCTGTGACCCAAGCAGCTGCATTCAGGGAGAGTCTGGAAGAAAATATTACAAAAACATCAGTTTAGCCTAGAAAGATGGGTGGGGGAAGGAAGAGAGGCTCCCTTGACCTTCTTGGGTACCAGAGGGCGGGAAACAGAAGTCCTGCCAACCTTTTGAGGACCTGTCATAAGCCCCTTCTTCAATAAAGGAGAGGCTGATATTGTTTGTGGTTGCTCCTTCCTCAACTGGCCTGCCTGGAAAAGCTGAAGCAGCCTTGATTAATGTGCTTCTGGGTCCTGATTATCATTTTCATTGCACTTGTTTTCATCTTCTTTGCAAATGTGGTAATCCGCCTGGTGCCTTCTGAAGTAGGGCAGAACGCAAAAGGCTGCAGGATCGTAATAGCGAATGGAGAGTCCCAGCAAGCCTGTGTCCTGTGCAACATGACAGAATGTCCATCCTCAACTAATCCAGCCATGGAAATAAGGCAGAAATGGGTCAGGCTGCCCCCCACCAAACCCAGGGAGGCCAAATGTCACTATCCTTGCAGCCATAAAGGGATCTACAAGCTCTTTCTCAGGGGAGAGCTAAACTCAAAAGTTTCTTCTGTGGCTGCAGGTCAGCGATGTGGTGGCAGGCATCTACATGTGCTTGCAGCCAGGCCACGCTTCCTGCTGGACCCGGAAGGTAGTACTGAGGGCTCTCTCCTTGATGGTGCCATGTCGCCTGGAGGAAGTCATCCAGAGCTGCTTATCCTATTCCATACCCCTCAATAGGTAGGGCCCCAACATCCCATCACAGGCTCCATCTCCCCTCTGCGACCCCCCTCCATTTGCAACTTTCACTCTCATGTTGCTGATTTCCCAGGCAGGCCAATGAGCTGTGGACGGCCATGGCTTCCAGCCCCAAGGTGGCTGTGCAAATCCTGCACCTCTTACTGAAGAATCTGCAGGTGAAGGACTCTTCTGGGGACAGAGAAGAAAGCACAACCACGTCACTGGCGGTAGGTGACATCCCACAGGGAGCCACAGGTCCTAGTCCCTTTTCTGTGCTGCCTTGTCCCTCCCTCCCTCCCTCTCTTTCCTTTTCTTGTGTGGGAAATTATTTTACCATTACCCTTTGTTCTGAACCCTGTCTACACCCCATCTCAGTGGAGCTCCTAACTAAGTCTCATCCTTAAAATGCAATAAATGCCCCCCTTGGCCAGTGACATTGCAGAGCTGCCCCCTGCATCACACTTAGATAGGCATGTGCAGAGGAGGCTCCATGATCTGGGCAAAGGTGCCCCCGGTGGGAGGAGGGGGGTCTCCTCCAAGCTTTTCCTCTGAGCTCCATTAAAGAGCTCCCCTTACCCAGAGTCAGCAGAAAGTTGGTTGTCCTTGCCGCAATCTGCAGCCTGCTTGCCTTTTGTCCCTCTCAAAGCTTCTCCGGGGCTCAGCAGTCCCCCTCCCTGCTACACAAAGTCCCGGTCACTCACACGTGTCCCCATTGGCATGATGGCCTCGCCTGCTCTCCAGGTTGTGCCTCCCGGCTGCTGACCCTTATATAATGCTACAACTTGCAAGCTGATGCAGCCAGGTGCGGCCAAGGGGTCACTGCCCTCCCCTTTCTGAACACCTTTTTAATGCTTTTTAAAAAAATTAATAAATACACAGGACTAGAAAAAAAAGAGCAGTAATTGTAACCCATAGTATAACCATGTATTATATAACATGTACTGTATATACTATGTAAATTGTATTATATAACCATTACTTATAATAACCCAAATAAAAAGCAGGAAAAAGGAGGAAACTATGTATGCATATTAGAAATCCATTCAATATCAAACAATCAAAAGTTTCTAAATCTGCATTAAAGGAAATAATAATACATTATTGTTACAAAATCTCATAGCATTTACACCAAAGGAGAACTTATTATATCAAGTTTTGGTTATACATAAGATTGCTTTTTCAAAACTAAATAAATTATGCATCTCAGGAGTGCTATTATTTTTTTACTTTTCTCAAAGTAATTATCTTAGAACCTCTTTGGAATGCATACAAACATAACTCCTCAATGGGTGCCAAGGCCTCCTGGCCAGGACTGCCACCTGCTCTGCCAAGTCCAGGTGACTCCTCAGCTCTGACTGGTCTCCCAGGGGTCAGAATACAGAAAGCCCACCGCCGTTCGGCTTTGCTAGGGCAGAGCCAAAGCCAGTTCTTCCCCATCCAAGGCCAACATCTTCCTGGCACTGGAAACCACTCACCCCCTCCAAGCAAATCAGCGCGTTCCTACTGAAGCTGTGCTTGTCCCCCTACCCACCCACCCATCCCCTGCTCTCACTTTATCTTTGGATGAATCGAGTGGGGGCCCACCAGAGACATTTCTTCAAGGTGCAAGACCCTCTGATCTTGATACAGGCAGATCTTGACTTACAACCATTCATTTAGTGACAGTTCTAAGTTACAACGGCATTGAAAAAAATGACATGACTTTTTCATACTTGCAACCATTGCTGCTTCACGTGATCAAAATTCGGACACTTGGCAACTAGCATGTATTTATGATGGTTGCAGCGTCCCAGGGTCAGGTGGGCGCCCCTTGCAATCTCCTGACAAGCAAAGTCATTGGGGAAGCCAGAGTCCCTTTATCGTGTTATTAATTTACAGTAACAACTGCAACCATCCAGTCAACCCTCTCTTCCCGATTACATCCACCCGACCCACTAGAGCCAGAGATATTACGGGGGTCCATCTGGTGGGTCCTAGAAAAAGGGCTCCCACCCTGTGGATCGCCACCTTGGCGGAGATCAGACAGCTCCCCCTCCCACTTTGACCCTCTTTCGGAAACCCCTGAAGACCCGGCTCTGCAATGGGCCTGGGGAACCCAGAGTGGGATGGAGTCCACTCCCATCAAGCGGCTCGTTTGAACACGTGCGGTTTTTATTCTTTTTATATTGGGTTTTTTTATTGTTTTCAAGCCAACCAGAATCACTGAGAGCAAAGGGGTGGCCATGTAAATCTTCTAAATACATAACAACTGTGGTGAGGACAGCTGTAAAATGGGCAAAATGTACTTAACAACTGTCTCACTTAGCAAGATTAAAGTGGGCATTGGTTGTGGACAAAGCCAAAGAGCAGCCATCCTGGCCTTCCCCAAGGATAAAAAGGAGCCCCCTCCTCCTCCTCTGAGGGTGGCCTCTCCCCGTTTCTCCCTGCCAGGCCATGAACGTCATCTACGAGACCTTCCACATCCCCGGCTATCGGGCAGCCCTGGCCGAGATGCACCTCCAGCTCTTCATCCCTCTGCTGAAGCAGGTCCTCTACGTGATGCAGCTGGACATGCCCGAGGCCTTGAAAACCAGGCAGGACCTCATCCTGAGGGAAAACCCCACCGCACTCACCTTCCAGAGGTACCAGAGGAAGAGGGACACACCCCTCAGTGCCAGGTGGCCCCTAACTCGCCTGCCCCCAGACAGAGCAGGGTCCACAAGGGCAGGTGGGGCTTCGACCTTCAGGACAGCACGCTCCCCCTGCTGGGCCCAGTTCAGGATTCCCAAAGGGGCCTGCATTGACCCCCCGAGGGTCAATGGGACCGTCCAAAGAGTCAACCAATGGCAGGGGGTCAACAGATGGTCCCAAAGGTGCTTTTCAAAAGGCAACTGGACTTTCTCAGTTTTTTCTTGAAAATATTTCACTGCTCATCCAAGAAGTTTCTTCAGTTCTGAGAAAATGAAAAAAACCTAGCAAGCCCAGTTCCACCTTTGGCAGAATATAAAAAGCTAGAACTATGGCTGGAAATTAATAATAACATCCGTACTAAAACATCTAAGAACTAAGAAGCCAAACACTGGAGTCATTAGCAAATTCTAGTCCAAAAAGGCAGCTGAGGGAGGCCAGAGTGGTTGGTGCTGCAGCTGGGAAGGAAAGTGGGGGCCAGCTTTGGCTGGCTGCTCTGAAGAAAGGCCAAGAAAAGAGCCAGTTCTCACCTAGCCAGCCAGAATGTCGACATGCAGCCCTGCCAGGTAGGACAGGATGTCAGATCCCCTTTTAAAAATATCTCACAGGTAGAAATAAAACTTTGCACACAGCAAACCACCTCTGGTGCCTTGGCTCTCCTTCAGAACCAGGGGAATTTCAGCATCCAGACTCTGCACAGAATCCGATTTCCAGTTCAGGACATTTGTTAAAGGCACCAGCAGGCTGGAGTCAAAAAAGGTCCATGACAACATAAAATTAAAGAAATGGAACTGTCCTGAGCCCCCTTGGGGCTACAGGAAGGTCTTTCTGTCAAAGTCCAACCAGCCAGGTTCACAGAAGGGAGCGTGGAAAGTCTGGGCCCGTACGCTGTTCCCTTCCTCAGCAGCCCTCTCCCCAAGTCTTTCCGGGCCATCCTGAGATCATCCCCAACCGTGGGCTTTCTGTGGTGGGCCTGCCTACACTGTCAAACAGAGCAGAGCAAAGGGCTGAGGCTAGCGCAGAGGAATGGGGTGCCTGCTCCTGCTGAGGCTAGCCCCAAATGGTCACAGAGGAATCCTCTCTCCGGCTGTGCTGTAGGCCATGGCTGGAACAGCAAGTCCTTCCGAAAGAAGCTGCCCTCCGGCCTTGGAAAGGGGGGCCCTCCCATGCACGCGCAAAAGAGGGGGGGGGCAGTGCCAGCGACGCGTGTTTTCCATCTGCAGCACTTCGGTGGAGATTGTGAAGAGCCTCTTCTCTGTGGCCGGGGATTGGGCGGTCTATGCCTGCATCGAGTTCCAGCAAGGCTGGGTGGTGCTCAGCAACCCCCAGCACTTTCTGCAGGGTACACGTCTGCTGGCAAGGTAAGAAGCCTGGCCATAAGTGCCCCCCCCTCCCCAGGATGGCTGAGTCCTGCGCTGCCCCCTCCTGCTGCTTCCCTTCCTCCATCCAGGGGTTAGAGGCAGTAGTGGTCCTCTCCCTCTCCCAGGCACACCGTCTGGGTGAGCCTATCAGATCCCTCCTCCAGGAATTTGGGGTGGGGAGCGTTCCTTTCTCTGTGCAGCAGCGCACACACACACATACACACACACACACATCCCGCAAATCAGCCCAATGTGGAAGAGCGAGCCAAGCTCTGGAGAGCACCCTTTCCCCAGCTGGGAAGCCCTGAGGGGCTCTTCTTGGGCCCCTCCTCCTGGCTCCCCTGCCACAACAGGACACTCAGCATCGTTCTCCCCCTCTCCCCCTAAGAGAGCAGCATCAAGCGAAGCCCTCTGGTGCCAGGTGAGGCTCTCAAGGGTGCTTTGCCCCTGAAAGGGGGGTTGGGGGGGAGCCAGGCAGTTCTCCTGGCTGCCCCCTAGTGGCCTCTGCCTCTCACAACACGGTCATCTGACTGCGGTCCCATCACGCAGGGCCATGACTGAGTGCAACAGTGCCCAGATCCCAGGAATCTTTGGGGAGGCTGCTCTCATTCTCAGCAGTGAGGAGGATGAGCTGAAGAAGGTGACGGCCTTGGCGCTTGTGATCGAGGTGAGGACTCTGCTCAGAGTGGGGGAGGGGGGTCTCTTGTCCTCAAGCCACCAAGCAAGGCGGAGCTTTGTGGATGATGCTGCCTCCAGCCAAGCTTGTGCACAGTGCCCTCTTGTTCCGATTGACTGCACGTATGCATGCACACACTCTCACACACGGACACACACACAGAGATGCATGTCCTCCCATACCCTGGAGCCTGTTCCTGACCTTTAATCTTTCTAAAGGTTTTGCTAACCATTTGCTAATAAAGAAAAGGTCCGTTTGCCTCCTCAGTTTCTCAAGAGCCCGTCTGCCATCAAGATGATGAACAGATTCAGCCTCCGGGAGCATCTAGAGGAGGGCCTGGCAGCACACAGTCCCGCAGTGCAAGACCTCTGCCTGAAAGGGCTGAACAGTTTCGTTTTCCAGCAAGGGAAGGTAAGAGCCGTCTGAAGAAATTGCCCCTCTGAGATTCCTGCCCTGCTCAGGTCAAACTCCAGGCGTCACAGACCGGAGTGCAAGATGGATTGGCACAGAAGGCAAGAGCGTTGAGGGCGACCCAGGCCAGGTGCAACCCCCTTTGTAGTCAGGTATTAACTCTGAACACGGTTAGCTCTAAAATCCTCAAGTTTTACTTCTTCTGCTGGGCAGAGTCTGGCTTCTAGAACGTCATGGTTTCTTCTCATTCCTCATTTTCAAACCAATGCTACCATTTGAGCAAAGTTCATTTCTAAAGAGTGAGTTGCCAAAACCAGGCAGGCTGAGATCCAGTCATTTGTACTGGAGGTTTGCCTGGACTGCAGTCAAGACCAGCCAAAGTGGCTTCAGGCAGGAGTGATGGGCCATGTGCTCCTTCAGCCATCTTCCCAAAGGCAGAGGTGGTTGACAGGGCTTGGAGGTCCCACCTCGGCTGGGCTGCCACGATGTGGTCTTCCAGAAAGGACGTCTCTAACTTAGCCTCCTGGTTGATATGAATGCAGTTCACAGTCCAAAGGGAAGGCTTCCCTTCTTCACTAGAAGCCGGATTTGCCTGCTCAGAGACAAAATACATGGATTCAAAAAGTAATTTCTTGTAACGAAGGCCAAGGAATGGGCGTCCAAGCCTTCAGTTGTGCAAGGAGGATGAACAAACATTTCATGTGAAGACAAACCAAAATCTTTTGGGGGTCTGTTTCTCAATTGAAATCATACAAGAGGCAAAGCCTGTAGCTCTTGACGAATTTTGCCCAGTAAGATTTTAATTTTCCAGTTGGCTCTCCATTCCCCCCAAGACCACTGCCACAGGCATGAGTGACAAGGGCTCCTCAAGCCAGAAGGTGACTGGGGCAGGAGCCACCCAAACAAACTTGTATCCATGTGTGCTAGCCAAAGAAATAAAATTGCTTTGTAAATATGAGAAAAGAAGGTGGATGCACACACACACCCTTTCTGAGTCCTTGGCCGAGAAGAAGTACTAGAAGCTCAGCATATTCCAGAAGCTTCTACCTAGCTCCCAAGAGTGAATCAGTCTCTTTGAATCTACATCTACAATAGTTTGGGGGCCACAGTCTCCTTCTGCATAGAGTTGTTGAGCCAGACAAGAAGAGTGTGTGGAACAATCGCTCATCTATCAGAAACCATTCAGCTATTGGGAATTAAACTGAAATTAATGCAGGAGGAGGATTTGGCCTGCCTGAATGGGAGTTATATTACCGTATCTTACCATATAACTGCAACACTCACTTGGCTAGAAGAATGGATCACACTAAGGAACAAAAGACTGCTAACGTTGGAAGGTCCTGATATTCAAGTGAGGTGGCATGCCTTCCTTTGGTACGAAAAAGGCACAGCTCATAAATATTTTCAGAGACACTATTTAAGACAGTCTCTACTAATGGTATGGAATAAAATCAAATACCAAAATTATATGGAAACCCCTATCTGGCTTTCCACATTAGAAGCATTAGTGTGGTAATGTTAAATATGGAAAAAAATGTTGTATACAGAGATATATTGAATGAGAGGAGAGAATTGAAAACCAGATTAGAACTGATAGTGCAAGGGGTAAAATTAGAATGGTGGTCCTACTTACAAATACAGACGAGATAAACCCAGGATAGGAAAATTTGGGGCATCTAACTAACAAACTAACAACTTTAGATAAACTGTTGATAGGGACTGATGACAAATTGATCAAGGTATTCTATAGATACTTCCAAACTTGCCACAAGAATGTCCCATGTGCTGTCCAAGGAACTAAGTACCACATAAACTTTGTGTGTCTCAGAAAACTCCATTCCTCATTCCCCTTAATTCCAAAAATGTCCTCCTCATGTTTTGCAGATGTGTGGACACACACTCTCCCACCTTACTGCCAGCGGTCTCCCTCACGTACATGCTTTGCAATGCCTCCCAGCACTCCATCACGAACTAGAGGTCCCTCACATGCACCAGTTAGCTATCTTCTAGAGACAAAACTATACTGACCAACGCTTTCTCATTCTTCCTCTCATCGGCAGCATCCAGGACTGCTGGAGGATTATTATTCACAATTGTCCACAACGCCTCTCTCCATTTTTACCTTCCATGTGAGATAGTTGGTCTCATTCAATCGAGACACCAACCATTCTCCTCCATTCCAACATCAGAGGCCATGTTGCCACTAGCCACTTCAAACCATCTACTCTAGTGCAAGCTCCCATTGGATTCTCTCTAGACTAGGCTTTCAGTCACTTCCTCTGACTTTCACTCCGCACTGGGCCCATAACCTGTCAGAGTGTATTCAGCGAATTTAGAGCTGTCAGAGGTTTTATAGTGACTGCCTCAATGCTATAACCCAGGAGCAATAAACAGCACCGAGAGTCTATATACAGTGATTTATCTACAATAGTATACAAGACATGTGGCAGCAAATACTTTACTCAGGCACAGAGAATTTATGTTCTGTAAACCAGTCAAACAAGGAACAATCAGCAAGCAAGTAACACAGGAATGAAGCAGGAAGAAATGCAGGAAGGAAGGAATGCCCTCTACAAGCTTCCTTTTATAACCCTCCCTTAAAGGGGAGTATTCTGTTCCCTTCTCCTTAAAGGGAAACCATTGCCTAATGCTGAATCATTCTTAAGTAATTTCCTGTAACTCTTGCATCAGTTTCCTGCCACAGGTGAATCAACATTTTTAACTGTTCAGCCCTTAAATCCATAATCATGACAGATTCTTATTAGAATACAAACTGGACAAAGAGCATGTCAAAGAGACGATGATGGCATGGGCTAAAAACTTTGGGTATAACATCAAATTAGCTAAATGGGAAAGTCTTTGGAAAAATAATAGAAAACTAGGAATGGCTATTGTGTATAAGGAAAATCTATATAAGATGTTTTACAGGTGGAATCTCCCCTCAGCAAGGTTTGCCAACATGTATAAAAAATTATCACCAAAATGCTGGAAGTGTAAGGCTCTACCAGGTACATTCTATCACTGTTGGTAGACATGTAATTATGCAAAAAAATATGGGAGACTGATATAGACATGGGTGGAGCAGATGGTGGGAGAACAAATTCAATTTAAATCAGAATTGTTTTTCCTAGGAATAATGACAGAAAGTCATAGCAAAGGTATAATATATTTAATAATACATGTATTGACAGCTGTGAGAATGGTCTATGCACAATACTGGAAAAATGTCAGGATATTGAATTTAAGGGTCGAACAGTAAGAAAGGCTGATGTAACAGTAACAGGAAGCTGATGCAAGAAGAATGACTCAGCATTTGGTATCTTCTCTTTAAGAAGGAGGCTACAGAAAACTCCCCTTTAAGAGGTGGTTATATAAGGAAGCCAATAGAGGGTGTTCCTTCCTCACTGCTTCTTTCTTATTTCTTGTGCCTTGCTGTTTTATTCATTGTGACTGGTTTACAGAGCAGATAAGTTTGTTTGTTTATAAATAAATAACTACGCTTGAGCCCAGCAAGAGCTACGCCTATAGAAAGAGTCAACTTTCTCAGGAATAGGTTTCTCATCACTTTCAATAGGTTATAATCATTTTGCAGGCCCTGCATTGGTGCCGCAAAGTTCCCGGGTGCAATTCAAAATTTTAATTTTAATTTGAAATTAAAATGTGTTTTATTTTTATTTAAAGCAGTCTATGGCTTGGCACCAAGGTACCTTCAGGACTGCCTGCTCCAGCCAGATGAGCTTCCTGGGAGAAACTGCTTTTGGTAGATGGCAGAGACTCTGTAGACAGAAAAGTAGGCGGTTGACTGGCATGAAACAGAAAGCACACCCTGGGCCCTCCAAAGGAAAACCTGAGGTGGAATTAGTAGTGGATTAGGCCAGAGTTCCCCAACTTTTCCGGCTTTGTGGACCAGCAGTGGGGGGAGGGGGGAGGGTTCCACAGCCTAGTTCTGACAGGCTCAAAGCCCAGTAATGGGCCATGGCCAGGGGTTAGGATCCCCTAGATTAGACTTTTTCCAAAGGAGTGGGGACAATATTGCAAATTGTCAGATTTGCAAACCACAGGATTTGCAGAGCCCCATCCACACTCTTCCTTTTCAAAGAAGAATGGAAGAAGAGGCAGGGAAGATCCCATCCTGGTGCCCATAGGCAGGGGTTGCAGTTCCCCATTTGAGACCCTCTCAGGCCTATGTTTGCCTCCCTCTTGTCTGCTCAGGTTAAGTCCCTACGAGACCAGCTTCCAACAATGATCAACTCTATTTTCAGTGGATGTGAAGATGTTCTAGAGGGGCTGAACAACATAATGACCACACTCTATGAAATGGATGGCCAGGGAATTGGGCTTATTTCTGTTGACCTCGCTCTGAATGTCCGCTCATTTTTTGAGGATGTAAGTTTTGAAGAAATGGGGTTGGGGCTTCCATAAAAACATTTGAACACCTGCTGAATCAGTTCAGGGGTATCAAGCCCTTGAAGGCTAGTAAATTCAGGAGGAAAAAACCACTTGGATTTCTGAAATGGTCACCTTGAAGGTGGGAAGGATGTTTGAAACCAGTAAAGGCAATTTTCTAAATCTCTACTTTGAATTGAAGAATATTTGGGGGGGGAGGGGAGGTTCCAAAAGAACTTGAACAATCCCCAGTTAATCCACTAAAATTTCTCTACTCTTTTGCTGTCAGATGAAATTCTTTGGGGTTCCCAAGAGCGTCAAAGCTGGACTGCCATCACTTCATACAAGCTTCTTGCTTTGTGTGTTTCCATCAGGAAAGAGAGGATGTCCGGGCAACTGCCATCTCCTTGTTTGGGCAGCTGGTGATGAGGTCCAAGGAAACTGAGAAGGCCCTCCTCAAGAAAGAAGTGGTCTATAGCCTCCTCCCTCTGCTGCTCCACCTGAAAGATCGGGAGACCACAGTGGCCATGGCAAGTTCAAATGCCTGCAGAGATGGCTCTCATCTCACACCACCGGAAGGGTGAAAGTTCGGGGGTAGAATATCTGTTTCTCTAGTGAAAGATACAGAACTCCAATCCTAGTTGGTATCTCCATCTTGGCCTGGGAAGGATCTCTTCTAAAACACTGACTATCATCAGCAAAACAGAAAGGACCCTAGTAGACCATCCTAAAGTCTTGCCTAAACGGCCTTGAATCTAAGAACAAATCAAACCTCCAGTGGGGGAACCCTTCTGAAGGGGTGAAAACTGAACTGGGTTCAGTAGCACCAACATGAATGTAGAACTGGAGGATTTGAAAGGGGTGCAGTAAAGCTCAACAAACATGGTTTGCAGGTGGTGCTTATTGTCACAAGCCAATAGTCAGGACGGAACCTCTGGCTTCACTTACACAATAACTCAGGAGAGAAGCCCAGCAACCTTGGAAAAGCAGACAGTGGGCAAACCTCAGAGTTTGGCCATTTGCCCCCTGAACATGTCCCACCACTAGGAAGAGCGAGGAGTCTTAACAGGCATTCAAGGTTTAGAAAAGGGTGACCACTTCTGTCATCTGAGGGGTGGGATGTTGGTGGGCTTGGCGGCTGCCCAGTAGATTCCCTTAGGCTGAGATGGCTTTGGGGGCCTGGAGAGATGTCCTCTTCTGCAGGGATCAACTCACTGAACCCCCGCCACCCCTGTCTTCCTGGTTGCAGAGCTGCAAGTTGACTCTCCTGCACTGTGGAGTCTTCCTTGGATGGGCCCACCTGAAGCTGATGTTCCGCAGCCTAGCCTGGGATGATCTCCGGAGCTGCTTGGTGAATGCGTGGAAATACTTGGTCAGTGAAGGGTTGCTTGGCAGCTGGTGGTTTTTTTCCTTAAACGGAAGCCATTTACAAAGTTAGTATAGGCAGTCCTTGTTTAATAACCAGCTGCTTAATAACTGATTGAAGTTACAACAGCCTTGGAACCATCAACTGTTGTAAAACTTCACATAGAGCCCCTCAGTCAGTCGGGAGACCATGTGCTTGGCCACTGGCCTGCATTGATCAATGGTTGCAGCATCCCCATGCCCCGTAATCAGTTTGTGACTTTTTTGCTCTTTTCCATTGTCCTACCTCCTGCAACTCAGTCACCTGAGAAAGGGGCAGGAATAAAATGGCAGAAGAAATGCCACACAAGTCATCTTGAATTCTTAGAGTAAAAGCAGGACAATGATTGGATTATTTGATTTATATTTGTGCTGTACTGGTATGATTGCCGTGACAGCTACACCTCGACTTATGACCGCAACAGGTCCCGATGTTTGGACTGTAAGTCAGGACGGTTGCTAAAAGGGTTGCTGCCTGACCCGATTTCATTTTACAGTCTTTTTCATAATGGATAAAACATGTGTCAACGTGGCCACTAAGCAAACCACATGCTCATTAAGCAAATCCCGTGTATCCAATGGGCATTTTGGCCAGAAATATGACCGCAGGACAGTGCAACAGTTGTACATGGGGGCCGGTTGCCAAGCGCCCTGCATGCCATCATTTCTGTGCAGCAGTTCAGACATCGAGGGTGGGTTGAGTGACCCAAAGTGCAGCATTGCAGGCCAACCAGTTTGATCCTTACCAGCTGAAGGTTGACTCAACCTTCCGGCCTTCCAAGATCAATAAAATGAAGACCCACATGGTTGGGGGAAAGAGGCTGACTCTTTAAACCGCTCAAAGAAGGCTGTAAAGCACTGTGAAGCAGTATATAAGTCTAAGCACTATGGCTATTAGAAAAGAAGAAGGGAAGGGGACGAAGGCAGAGAAGGAGGCGGCTGGATGGAGTCACAGAAGCCGTCGGCCTGAGCTTAAATGGACTCCAGGGGATGGGAGAAGACAGGAAGGCTTGGAGGAACATTGTCCTTGGGGTCACAAGGACTACCTATATGCACAAGAAATTGCAGGGTAAGACTGGGTTCAATTTGAGTGGGAGGGGAGATAAATTCTGTGTCAGCCGCATGACTCCATGGCTCCCTTGTTTGCCATGGCTTCTGTGCCTGAATTACAGGAAAAGTTTCCTTCCCAGCCACACTGACCGAGACTCCAGGGACCCGTGGAAGAGATGTAACACAAAAGAACTGAGCAAAAGTTAAAACAAGACAAAAGCCCACGTCTGTCATTTGTGAAGAACCCCTTGCACGGAGACTTCCGCAGCCTCACACTGATGTGTCCAGCTCTCAACCAGGGCTGGGCTGAGGATGAGAAGACAAGTGGAGCAGGGACTCCACCTCTCAAAGGCCGCCGTTTTCATTTCCCTCCGATGCTTCCTGCCAAGGTCTGAATCCAGGCAGCTGGCCTCTCTGCTTTAAGAAAATGCCCTCCTGGACAGCTTGAGGGATATAAAAAAAAAGGAGAAATAGAAACACGACGTCTGGCCAAATAATTACTACCACAACTAAGCCCAACACTTCTGTTGCTAAGTGAAACATTTGTTGTGAATTTTGCCCCCATTTTACAACCATTCTTGCCACAGTTGTTAAGTGAATCACTGCAGTTATTAAGCTAGTATCATGGCTGTTAAGTGAATCTGGCTTCCCCGTTGACTTTGCCTATCAGAAGGTCACAAAAAGGATTACGTGCCCCAGGGACGCTGCAACCATCATAAATATGAATCAGTTGCCAAGCATCCAAATTTTGATCCCATAACCATGGAGATGCTGCAATGGTTGTGTGGAAAGTGGCCATAACATAAGTCAGTACTGTTGTAACTTTGAAGGTTCACTAAATGTACCGTTGTAAGATGAGAACTATAATGCAGAGGATAATTCACTGGTGAAAGCAATTATGCCTGGAAGAAAGAGGTAGTGGTGAAAGGGGACCAGGCCTTCAAAAAACAGGCGGCTGGATACCATCAAATCTGCGCAAGAGGAGGAGGAGGAGGAGGAGGAGGAGGAGATGGCGGCTGGCAGAGATCTGGCCCAGAGGAGAACGGGACCCACCGAATGGGCTACACCCTTCTCTTTACCGTGAATTCCCATGCTTTTTCCCCCTCTGCAGATGAGGAACAACCATGACAATATCCACATTTTCATATCCCAGTCCTTGGGATTCCTCCATCATGCCCAGACCGAAATAAGGAACGGCGCCGCACGGTTCATGGGTAAATCTCAGGAAATGTTTTCCCCTCCCTTGAATCACAGCCCCTTCCCCAGCCCGTTTTTTGCGGGCAGGAAGCGAACCCGAGGGGCTGTCGGAGAGGCAGCGCTGTGGGTCCCAAAGCAGGGATGAGGCGGGAGCCCTTTCCCAAGGGTGGCAAAGCAGCTTTTAAAGGGCTGCTGGAAGGAAAGCCAAGAGGTGGCTGGCGAGGGCACAGGTCACGGAGGAACGCCTCAGTGGACGCCTTGCAGCAAACAGAGCCCACCAGCCTTTCCGCAGATTGTCCCGTTCTGGCACAGGAAGCCTGTAGAAAGCCTCAGGCCAACCTTTCACAGCCTCAGCCACTCCCACCCACCCCAAGAACGAACTTGTTTTAAATTCTGGGGTTATTCTTAATTATTTAAATTGAATTTTAAAGTGATTTATATTGGCCATTGTTTAATTATTTTAATTGCTTTTAACTGTATTATTGTATTGATATCTGTTTTTTATTGGCTGTGAACCGCCCCGAGTCCTGCGGGAGAGGGGGCGGTATATAAATAAAATAAATAAAATAAATAAATGCTGAAACGGAGAGATCAGCCACTCTGTTCAGCAGCCCAGTGCAAAAAGTCTCCGAACCCCTTTCAGAAGGGTGAGAATTTGGTCCCAACTTGTTCAGTAAGCAAACTGAGGTGAAATGGGGAGTCACAAAGCTTTGTGGATTCACAAGGTTTGGTGCAGTTCCAGACACCACTTGCGATGTTGCTTCCCTTCTGTTTTAGCCACACAACAAGCTGGCAAAGCAATTCTTATTGTCAGTTTCAGTCCGCATGGCTTTGCCCGAATTATTCCCAAGGGGTCCATCCGGTCAGCTTTTGAGACACCCCTCCTCTCCGCTGAATGGTCCCCATTGGTTAGTGACATCCAGCAGGAGGAGAAATGGGGTGGCCAGGAGAATCCTCTTGCCAATCTGTCCACCTCGAAAGCTCAGCCTTTCCCCCCCCCCCCCTCACTCCCGAGGAGCCAGAGCAAGCCACCTTGGAACCGAGCCAGCCGCCCCGGGCGACTTTGCTTTCGTGCCTCCAGCCAGGCAGGAGGAAACGTCTCTGCCTGGCACCTGCCGATGCCAGGACAGCCCATTTCTGCTGGGCTGAGACAAAATGAGGGGCACAAAGAGGGTGCTGGCAGTACGCAAGTTTGATGCATTAAGCCGCAAGGGAGGAGCAGGCTTTGCCTTTGACCTTCTCTTCCTGTAACCCTGCCAAGGTGCTGTAGATGCAGGTTTATAACCCAACTTTCTCCACTTGCCTGACTGGCTCAGTTCCCAACTTTTTAATAAAAATCCTTGTTGTCTGGCATATTTTTGCAGGCCTTGGGGAAGTCGTTGTTTGGGTATTCACAAAACAAAGCAAAATTCTGGAATTTTTTGTTTAGGCTACACACTCAACTATTACAGCTCAGAACTGTCTAAAAACCTGGAGCAGGAGGACCTCTCCCATTTGAGCACAGGTAGGAGGGGAAAGGCTGCGGAAGAGGGAGGGAGGGTGGCCTGCCTGAGTGAGCTAAACCTGGCGGCTCCCCCCCTTTGCCCAGAAGGATCAGGTTTCATGCTGCTGCTTCCCCCACCCCCCACCCCCACACACCCTCCCTCTGCAGATGACCCCTCTAAATGGGGCTGCCCTCTAAATGCTACCAGGCTCCCCCATAGTTATTCCTGCTTTTAAGCCACTGGTAAGTCCCTGGCTTACAGCAATGACAGGTTCACAATACAATAATGGACAAAATACTTAAAATAATTAAGTGTATAAAAGATTATAGAAGCCTAGGGTTAGAAGGGACCTTCTGGTTCAACCCCTGCCCAGGCAGGACTCCTCAGACCATCCCAGACAAAGGGTGCCCAACCTTTGCTGGAAAACCATCGAATGGTGAAGACCACTACCACCACCCCGCCGCCCTCCCTCCCAACTGCAGGAATCTCTTCCACACTTGGTCACTCCTGGTCAGAAACTTCCTCTACATTTCAACATTTCACCTTTCTAAACCCTTCACCTGTGTTAGTTCTTTTGTTAACTTGAATTCATCTTCCCTGGAATATTTTTTGGGGTATTAAACTATCATTAAATATAACATGGTGCAAAAAATATGTTTTTAACTTCCTGAATATTAAGAGGGCAATAAAGCTCCACCCTTGGTGGTGTTAGATCTCTGTTTAGCTCACCCACACAACACAGTTTGCAAGGGGGGATGTTCAACAAAAATTCCTGACCATCACAAATTGTCTTGCCATTTGCAGCATTGACCCAAAGGCATAACCTTTTTTAAAAGCTAATTTTAAATATCTCAACAAATAAAAAGGTTTTTTTTTTTAACCTAAGACCAAAACTATGCATGAAAGTTCACTTCTTGCATGAAAATACGCCATAGTAAGGACCTGGCAGAGGGGAGGTGTTCTCTTTTTCGTGTGCACAGCAAGGCCCTTTGAGGTGAGCAGACAGAGGTGTCTTTCTGGTGTCTTTAGGGCTCCCTGGAAATGATAAGGGAAGAGCTCTTTCTCCTCAAAGGAGACCATCATCCAGATGCAAATTTCAGAAAAGTATCAGATTCCTACTACTCTTCCTAGGGAAAATGCTTAAGGTACTTGGACTCACTCTACCCTGGTTACAGAGAGTGGAGGAAAAAGACCTCAGGGACCCTTGTCCAGTCAGGATTCAGGCCTCAGCATGGGACAGAAACTGTATGAATCACTCCTGCTGACAGGTCGAAGATGGAGGGAAGGGATCTCTCCTGATGGTGCTGAACCTCTCAGCCCCTTCAGTATCACTGACCAGGCCATTCTCTGGGACCCCGTCCGAGGGGTTCTCTTCCTCCCTGAGGGGATGGGGAAGTTCATGTATAAAGGCTCACCCTCCCACTCAGCATCCACCTAGAGCTGCTGGGAGGGGCCGTCCATAGCACGGGGTGAACTACCAATGTTCTGAAGACACACCATTCTACCTCCATCCCCATTACATATGAAACTTTATTATTTTCAACATTTTGTTGAAACTCTCCATTCTGAGCTTTAGATTTCCTGACATCTTTGCAGATTTGAGCTATTTGCTGGTATTTTGCTTTAGTTAGGTCTCTCTTCTTTTTGACTCTTCAGTTTACCAGTTCTTATGCAATCATGCTGGTTTCATCCGGCATTTCTTCTTTTCCTTTCTCAATAGTATTATGCTGGACCAGGCTTTACAATCTCATTATTCAGTTTCCAAAGTTTCTTGAGTTGGTGTCCCCTTTAAGATTTCCATTCATGGAAACTCCGTTTGTTGAAATCAGTTCTCTTCAAGTCTAAGATGTTAGTTTGATTTTGTAGTTCCTCTGGTAAGATGGGCAGCCAATAAATTCGATAAAAAATAAACAAATAGTTTAATTTCAATAGGACTTGGTCAGTGTTCCCACAAAGTTCCCACAGTTTCAACCTTCTCTATCATTTCATCCACACTAGTCCAGGATAGCTGACCTTCTGGTTCCCTCCTCTATATTTTGGGTGACAAAAGTTGTCTGCTAGACTTCTCAGGAACCTGCTTGATCTCCCATTTGAGGCAGAGTTTGTCTCCTAGTCGATGCTGGAGTAAAGCGCCCCCCCCCCCCATTACTATTGCGATGTGTTTCCTGCACACATCGGGAAAGACATCATCCATTTCATCTGCTTGGTTGGGTGGCCTGTAGGATACACTATGGCAATGTCATTCCTTTTTCCTTCCAAATGCACTCAAGGGCTTTCAATATTATTATTATTATTATTAGCATTTCTGTACAGGTGTAGTTTCTTATATATAATGCAAATGCACCTCCTCTTTCATTAGGTTTCTTTTGAACAATATAAATCCTTCTAGTAGAACGTTCCAGTCATAGGTTTCACACCACCAAGTTTTGGTAATGGCAATAATCTTGTATCTGCCCTCCTGTACTTGGATTTCTAGTTTGCCCTGTTTGTTCCTCATCCTCCGAATGTTAGTTGTGTAGGCGTCCTTTTTGACTGGCCCTGTGTTTGCTTCCTGCATCTCCTGTTTTGTGTCTGAGTTCCCCTGCTTTCTTACCACTTGGTCGATTGCCTTCAGGTTTGGTCCCAAAATTTAGTTTTCTTCCCCTCCAGTTTTAGTTTAAAGCCCTTCAGATAAGCCAAGCCCATTGTTCTCCAAAAACATTCTTCCTGGTTCTTGTGAGGTTAGGCAAACATCAGAAAATACTTGGTACTGTGATTTTGAAAATGCCTGGCAACCTCAGCAGAACTGAGGTTCACTGTAACCTTCTGGGTTCCCTGAAACCTCTTGGTAATCTGTACACTCATTTTGTTCTAGTTTTTCAGAAGATGGAATCAAGTTCAGATACCAGCATGGTCCATTTTGCAAAAAACTACCGGGTAGTTTTACAGAAATTGTCCGTGAAAAGGAGGTGAGTAGGCATCAACTTCAAATCTTAGTCAAAACAAGGAAATACAAGCCAAGTTCTCTTGGGGAACCTGGTCTCAAAACCAGGATGGTGGGGGGGGGGAAACCACCTCTGCACAGAGGACCACAACTGGAGTGGTGGGAGGGGCTGCAGCTCCCTAAAGACCCCAATGCCCCTAACAAATGTCAGCTCCAGTGGACCAGAAAGGGTAGAAGCCAGCTATGGGGAGAGGATGGCGGCCCTGAATAGAAGCCAGAGGGAACAGCAAAGACTTAAGAACCTTCTGCCCCAACAGGCTGGCCGGAGCTGGAGAGAAGGACCCACACACAAGTGACAGCAACGCTCCAGGTAAGGCATGGGTGGGTTAGGGTCCAGGTTCCTTCCTTGGATGATTACTGGCATGTGCACACACCCAAACACACATTGCACAGCAGATTACTTTTCCCCGAAGTGGCACTCTGGCTATTCCTTGAAAGAGTTTGTTTAACTTCTTTCGCCTGTTCCTGTTAGGGGTCGCCACAGCGACAGAATCATCTGTTTCCACCTAACTCCTATCCTCAGCATCCTCTACTCTCGCCCCAATTTGAAAGAGTTTAACTAGTTTCCATTAAAAACAGACTGATTGATAAAATGGTGTTTGGGGCGGGGGATTTTTTGCATGCAGTAAAATGAAGAACAGATGCAGTGAAGTCCATAAGAACAGAGTGTATTATGGGCTGTCAATGGATTCAATATGGTCCTTACTTACTCTTTATTTAGTGACTGTTATAAGTTATGACAGCGCTCAAAAGGAGACTCGCATCAAAGATGCAGCTGCTGCAGCCTCCCTACAATTATGTGATTGCAATTCAGGCACTTGGCAACCAGTGAGCATTTACAATGGTTGCAGCATCCCACAATCACACGATCACTATTTGTGACCTTCACCGGCAGCTTCCAACAAGCAGACTTCTTCTATCTCTTCCCCTTTCCCTCTTTCTACTACTCTTTCCTCTCCTTACCTTTCTTCAGTCCTTTTTCTTTCTTCGTTTCCCTCTTTTTTCACCAATTTAAGTATATCTTCCTTTTGTGTCTCCCTATTCTATCTAGCTTTTCTTTCATCCATCTCTTCTCTCATTTTTCAGCGCCCTTGTACAGCCTGGTTCCTTTTCTTCTTGAACCTATTTAAATATACAGTTCTGTAGCCCTTATATCTGTAGTTCCGTTTATGAAAACTTCACTTCCTCTTAATCTATATTTTTTTTATTTATGAATAGATAGTTTTCCACATCTTAGTTACATATCCTTATGTCAATATATAACCCATCTTTATTTTGTTATACAACAATCATTGCATTTTTGGCCTTCGTTTGTTTCTATTTCCTAGCCATTTATAAAATAATTCCCATACTAAATAGTATTCTGACTCCTCTTTGATTTCCATTGTTAATTTATCCATCTCCGCACAATCTAGAATTTTCTTTATTACGTTTTGTTCTGTGGGTATCTCCTTTTTTCCAATTTTGCGTGTATGTAATCCTTGCCGCCGTTAGTATATATATTGTTAAATACCCCATTTTTTAATTATATTTTTCTGGGAGTATACCTAACAGAAAATACTGTGGTTTTAAATCTTTATGTTGTGTGGTTATCTTTTCAAGCCACCCTTTTAGCCTTAACCAATATTGTTTAGGCTCCGGACAGATCCACCCCATGTGATAGTATGTTCCCTTGTGTCGTTTTGCATTTCCAGCATCTTGAGGATAAATTTGGATACATTTTTGCTAACCTAGCCTGTGCTATATTCCACCTATAGAACATCTTATACAGGTTTTCTTTGTATGCTGTCGCTAACGTTAATTTGTAATTTCTTTCCCATATGTTTAGCCATTTTTCTAGTTCTAACAGTATAGAAGTTTTGGGCCCAAACTATCCTTGTTTCTTTCACTGTCTCTTCTCCCATTTCAAAATTTAATTATAAATCCTTTTTATCTATTTGTCTTCCATCCCAAGGAGTATTTTGTCAAGTGCTTGGAGTTCATTGTAAAATCCAAATTGTTCTGCATCTTTT